>JASDQU010402604.1:0-10767 GCA_032191745.1 Picea mariana | reverse complement strand
ATTACATCTTGTTTTCATGTTTCAACATGGTATAAAAACTACCATATTATTTAGTCTTGTTTACTCTAAAATGTATATCGACTTTACAGCTTCAAGCTTCCCACATGAGCTTATTCTTGGCTCTCCTTTCTTAACAACAAAATTATGAAATTTATACTTTAATCCTCCTTCAAGCATACAATCATCTCAAAGACATGAGACTTGCATATATATACAAATTTTGTAAGGTTTTAACCATTTGCCAAAATTTGAGCTAGATGTAGGTAATCCCTTATATTCTTCAAGTACATAAGAGTTTAAATTTAGAGCTATGGTCAAATAAAAACAAAGAGGTCTTAAAGGAAATTGACCATGTGGTTTTGTATATATTTATCATACAACTTGATTACCGAATCAAAATGTTGCAGGATACTTCAATGCCTATACTTCAAAATGTTGTAGGATACTTCAATGCCTAAATGAATGTATATATTTATCATATTTATCATACTTCAATGCCTTAACTATAATGTACAATTCCTTATCTTATTTGGGGTATATTTTGATTGCACCAACAAAAGTTTCAAGTGTTATGTTATCCAACTCCTTCTTTGTATCAAAGGTTCTACCATTATGTATCATGCRAAATTTGCTTTGATTTCAAATGAAATTGCATGTTTCATTAGATTTAATATTGATGCATTACAATTCTTTCATGTCAAAGCTTCAGTTACTTGGTTTTCAATTGCAATGAATTGAAAGGTTATACTTGCATTTTCTAATGTGCATTGAAGAGACATTTCATTCCTAAATAATTTGCTAACCCCATGAATTACCTTGGTTCAATTAAATTATATTGGATCAACCAATTTACAATGAATTTTATATTTCTTAGTTCAATACAAAATTCACATCCTCTAACTACAAAATCCATACAAAACAATAATTGTTTTCCAAGCTCATATTTCTTCATGTTGGCTTGCAATTAATTGTGGGTTAATATGGAATTACCATATTACAATGTAATATGTTAATCCCATATTACATTGTAATATGGCATTACCATATTACATTGTAATATGGCATTACCATATTACATTGTAATATGGTATACCATATTACAATGTAATATGGTAATACCATATCTCATGTAATTGTTTTTAAAAAACTTAATGCCATCATCGCAATATCGACGATAGTTCATTGGAAAAAAATTGCATTTTTGACCACCATGGAAATAGCGACCAACTTTCATCGCAAGTTGCCACAGTTTTTCATCGCACATACAGCATCTTCGTCGTAACTTTGGTCTTGATGAATCAATGTCGCCGCTATTTCCATGGGTATTCATCGCAAGTTGCCACGGTTTTTCATCACACATACAACATCTGCGTCATAAGTTTTTGACTTGTCAAAAATTTCCGTCGCAATTGCGACGAGATTTCGTCGTAATTGCCACAGTTGTTCATTGTACTTGTGACGATATTTTGTCAGAATTACGATGATGCAAAGGGTTAAATGAACTTAACTGTGGTGACACGTGGAGAGATAATTTTGTTAATGTTTCCACGCACACCTGGATCGTCGATAGAGCGAAGAAATTATTCCGACGAAAAAAAAACTTGGCTTTCATGGAAATTGTGACGAATATGTGTGGCAATATCAAGGAAAAACCGTTGCAAATTTGGTCATATGTACTATTGGGGCCATCCAGAGGTCTCATGGCCGCAGGAGTTTAGCACTGTGGTGAGTGTCGCGACTGGTGGTCTGCTGAGGCAATCAGCGACGTGGTTGGTGCTTCTCATTTTATACTTGATGTTGAGGTGGAATTGATGCAAGTATGTGGACCACTTTTTATGGCGGTCATTCTGCAATTTTCCTTGTGTCTGCATGAAATGCAGTGGCTTATGATCAGTGTGGATGACTGTCTCCCCCCCAAGAATGTAATGTCTCCACTGGCAGAGGGCTTGCATAACGGAGTACATTTCTTTGTCATAAGTAGGGTACTTACGGACAACATCTGATAGTGTTGCACTATGATAGGCCACGGGGTGGTCGTGTTGCATGAGAACGGCACCCACAGCATAGTCTAAAGCATCGGTCTCAATCTTAAAGGGTTGTTGTAGGTATGGTAGTGAAAGTACTGGGGATGAGCACAAGAGTTGTTTCAAATCATCGAACACTTGTTGTTGGGGCCAGCCCCATGCAAATTTCGCCTTACCACCACCCCTGGTTATTTGGCTAAGGGCCCATGCAATATGGGAGAATCCCAACACAAACCTACGGTAGAAATTGGCAAGGTCCAAGAAGCTCTGAAGCTCAGTGAGTGTGGTTGGGGCTGGCCAGTCACGGATGACTTGGATCTTGGTTGGATCCACATGTACACCATTTTGATCAATGATGTAGCCTAGGTAATGGACCCTATCCACGCCGAAGGAGAATTTTTCCAAGTTGGCGTATAGCTTGTGCTTTCGCAGGGTGTGCAGAACCTGTTGAATATGTTACAAGTGTTCGACCCAAGTCTTGTTGTAAATGAGAATGTCATCAATATACACCAATACAAAATTATTGGTGAATGGTCGTAGGATATCGTCCATCATCCTCATGAAAGTGGTTGGAGCGTTTGTTAGACCAAAGGGAATGACCAACCATTCAAAAAGGCCTTCCTTTGACTTGAAGGCGGTCTTCCATACATCTGTCTATTCTATCGGGACCTGGTGGTAGCCAGAATTCAGATCAATCTTACCGAAGTATTTTTCCCCCATGAGTTGATCAAGGAGGTCATCGATTTGGGGAATAGGGTACCGATTTCTGACTATGATTTTATTCAGAGCCCGATAATCAATGCAAAGTCGCCAAGTTCCATCTTTCTTCTGTACCAGCACGATTGGGCTCCCGCAAGGTGATGAGATAAGATGAATCTGCCCCTTGTGGAGAAATTCTTGGATCTATCACTTGATCTCCTCATTCTATAACAGAGAGCGGTGATAGACTGGCCCATTGGGCAGTGGTGCATCGGGGGTCAGATCGATGGGTTGCTTGAATTGGCAGTGAATAGGTACCCCGGTAGGTGAGGAGAAGATATCCCAGTATTCTTCCACGACCTTATCTACTTGCTTCTATTGTGTGGAGAGGTTGGCTGCAGAAACCCTAGATGTGGCTGTGATTTTTCTCTCATTCTGAGAGAGAATCACAAAGAAGACAAACTTCCCCGTCTAAGAGATGACCTTCCTGCATTGCTTAGTAGAGATCAAGGAAATAGCACTAGGTGGGACATCCTCGTGTATCCTGTACAATTTCCTGTTCAAAGTAATAATAACACTATGAGGCTTAGACTCATATACAACATGACATTTCCATAAATAAGGTTGGCCCAAAAGAACATCACAAACTTTGAGAGGAGAAACATCACACAATACCTCATCTTTGAATGGCTTGATGTTGTACGATAGTTGACATTGTTGGCTGACGCGGAGATCGCTTCCTTGGAAGAGCCATCCAATGGTGTAGGGTTGTGGGTGAGGTGTTGTCGGCAAGGCTAGCCACTTGATGACCTCTGCTGAGATGAGGTTCTTTTGGCTACCACTATCAATGATGAAGTGCAGTGGGGTGCCTTTTACCCACATCTATGAATGGAAGAGGCGCTCTCCTTCTTCTGGCTCATCTGGTTCACCATGCTGGAGTTTGGTGGTAGCAACGGTGGCACTGGGTTCCATGTCAATGATCTGTCTTCTCCTTTCTGGTTCTGACTCAGAGTTAGAACCCGCATCTGATTCATAGGTTTTCACTTCATCCACCAGCATCTACTTTGAGTGGTAGTCAGCAGTGTTATGCCAAGGGCTCTTATGGAATTCACACCACTTCCCGGTATATTTCTTTGTCTTTCTGGTGTCCTTCTTTTCTTGCATCTTAGACTAGTTGTCCTGATACTATCCATCTTTGCTCTATCCTTTGTTCTGTGGGTTGGGGCCACCCTTTCCTATATTTTGTTGTGAAGGGTTTCCCGGCCCAAATTGTTGCATCTTTTGTTTGAGCTTCAGCTTCTGCTCGATTTTGACAGCATATCGATAGGCCACGCCCAAGGATGAGATGTCTAGAAATTCCATTTCGGTCTGGATGTATCTATGTAGAGCACTAGATGTCTCTCTAAATATTTGATACCCAGCTTCGTGCACAAGGTATGGAAGATATTTGTGAAATCTAGCACTGCTTGGTCTCTTTCTTGCCGTAGTGTGGTCCATTTGGTATACAAGTTGCCATAATTTATGACAGGGTAGTATTGTTCCTTAATAGCATCCTTGAAGAATTCCCAGGTGGCCGTGACTGTAAATAATGAGGGTTTCTCTGTTTCCTTTTTCTCACAGAAAGTTTCCCACCAATATTTGACATGGGGAACGGCTTTGAGGAGCGCAAAAGTAATATTTTCTCTATTCGAAAAGTTATGGATAGAAAAATACCCTTCTAGTAGATTCAACCACTTGTATACATCATCTGCGTATATCTGACCTTCAAATATAGGAATATCGAAGTTTATTTGTACCTTGAAGGGGGTGGTGCTTCCGCTCGAAGAAGATGCGTCGCCTGTTGGTATTTGCCGAAGGATTTGTGCGAAATTATCCATCATCTCATTCCTCTGTTGCGTGAGGGATTCCTCAATCAACAGTTTGAAAGGATCTCCTGTCCTATTATCTTTCTTTTCTCCTTCCATCAGAGGTCACTTAGGTGTGTGAGAGCTTTTGTCCTCGAGAGAAACAAGCTAGAGACCCAAATCTTTTTACTTCGACCTTGTTGGGGACATGCATTAAGACAACAAGGAGAAGATTGCTCTGATACCACTGATACAGATTTTATGAGTAGAACGAAATGACTACAGATTATTACCAGATGCCTAACACATAATAACAGAGATACAATAAAACTGGTTTTCTATTCAATAAGGAAATAAGCCAAAACTGTAAAATGCAGCGGAAAACAAGCTTGATGTATTGGTGGCGGCTTATCTCTGAGAAGAGATGTGACGGCTGCACTCATTCGCAAGAAGATGGTTACAATGAGGCTCTCATGGCCATTTTACAGTAAACAGGAGTTTCAAAAACCCTAAAAATCCAAAAACCTAACCCTGGGAGATGAATCGCCAAAAGTCATGTGGGCCCCGTTTGGGTAAGTCAGTACATCAACTTCCCGGGGTCGTAACTTTTGCATATGATCTTTATTTTAGGCATATGATAGCCCATTGGAAAGATCTATCTGAGGACTACAACAGTTGCACAAAATTTCAAACGACATTTTTCAGGGTATGATGAAATTTTGCGACCGCAACATACACCAAAAACGTCGTTTAGGGCCTCAAAACGGCTTCGGAAGTTCAGGACCCAAAAAATTGCTAAAAATAGTAAATTATCAAAATTGCTAGAAAGCTATTTTGAGCCAGCTAGAAAAGGTGGGTGGCCACTGATATCCACCTAGATCAGGGTTATTCAAGGGGTTCGGAACGCATCTAAACTTTAGCACAACCTATCATCCTGAGTTTGATAGGAAGACAAAACGGGTGAATCGAGTGATAGAAGACATACTAGGGATGTATGTGATGGAAAAAACATCGAAATGGGAAGACTACCTACACTTGGTAGAATTTTCCTACAATAATGGGTATCAAGAATTGTTGAATATGAGCCCATTTGAAGCACTTTATGGGAGAAAGTGAAATACTCCAGTAAGTTGGGATAATCCAGCTGATAGGGCAGTAGTTGGGCCATAGTTTCTCAAGGAAATGGAAGAGAAAATGATAAAAATTAAGAAGAATTTAAAGGTTTCCCAAGATGGGTAGAAACATTATGCTGATAAAAATAGAACCCACAGAGAGTTCAAAGTGGGTAACCATGTTTTCTTGAAAGTAAAATCCAATAAAAGTTCCTTGAAGCTGGGAAACCGCTCGAAGTTGGCAGCCAGATTTTGTGGGCCATTTGAAATCCTAGAAAGGATTGGGTGAGTTGCATATATGCTTGCATTACCTGCATCCATGAATATACATAATGTGTTTCATATTTCATTGCTTAAGAAATATATACCTGATGCTAATCATGTAATCGATTGGAATGTGATTCAGGTGGAACAAGAAGGTGTCCTGCAAGTGCATTTTGTGCGCATATTGGACCGGAAAAGAAAACAGCTCCAGAATCGAGCCATAGGGCTTGTAAAGGTCCAGTGGACGTGGTACAGTCTTGAGTACGTGACATGGGAGCATGAGGATGCTAGGCAGGCAGAATACTCGCATCTTTTTGAAGATTTTGAAAATCTTGTTGATGTTGTGTAAAGAGTTGCACTAAGGACAATGCAAAAATAAGGGGAGAGGATTGTAATATCCCTCGATAGTACCCCAGTTATAATATGAATTGTAATCATGTTTTGTAGGCTAGTGAGCCGAGTATTGATAAGCTAGTGGGATTATGTGTTTATTAGGACGAAGCGCCTAAGTATTAAGGCCAGAAGCCTGATTTTGTATATGTAATTATGCAGATCATTAATATAATATATGAACATCGCTGCGTGCAGATCGACCACAAAGAAAGAGTGATGGGGGACTAAGCTTCCATGGGGTGGGTAATGGAAAAGGGGATGAAAGGTTGGAAAAAGGGGTTAAGCTTAGGGGCTTAAGTCCTTGAGAATAATATTTTATTATTATTCTAAAGTTGTGTGACGAAACATGTTTTTATCCTAAGTCCTGGGAGAGGCAACACATGCAACTCCAAGTGTGAAAAAGGGAACGCATGCAGCTCCAAGTGTAAAAAAGGGAACACATGCAGCTCTAGGAATACAAGTGTTGACCTGGGCACATGCGGTTAAAAGTTGAATCGTCAACTGAGTTTGGGGTTCCTCCTCCATTCTGTCGTCGGTTGTCTGAAACCGAGAATTTCGTCTGATCTCTGCATGCATACCCTCACGCAACTCTGAAACCTGAGGCCTGTGATTTTTTCTTAAGAAGTCGATACACCCTCTATCTGAACCATCAATTCTGTGTTTGACCTCTACGTGGATTTCTTGTCACGCATCATGAAACTAGTGTTACCTGAACCATGTTGTGTCTTAGTAGCCTATTGCCATTTTTCTGGACGTCCACACCCAATTTTCCTTTTTCTGCTATCACCCATAAGTTAACCAAAAGTTTTTGTTGTTGTTGTTATCCTGAACTTGTAGGCATTGAGTTGAAAAATGGTTGAAGAACTGGGTTTTCAAGCTCGTGGTAGAAGAGGCAGGCTATCAGGCCTGTGAGCATCTCTCTCCGGGTGAGAGAGTCTATTGGGAAGTGGTTTTCTCCCAGAGAGAGTCCAGCACCAGCTACAGAGCTCTGAGAATTCCTGATCTGGCCTATTTCTGAGAACCAGAGAGGGAGGTCAAGCATTGATGGACTGTGCTTGTGAAGGTGTATACTCCCAGGTGGAACATGCATGAGGGGAATGAAAGTCCATGAGTAGTGGGCGTAAGAAGGCTCCTGGAGAGAATCCTTTCGGATTCTCTGTGAAGTTTTCATGTAACCTCAGCCTAGTCTAGGATTCCCTTACCCTAGGTGGAGCTTGGTCCCAGCTCTGGGGTGAACCACTGCTGAGCATGATGAGTAGCATGGTCTAAGGCTGGGAGATTCATGGAAGGTCTGCATGTAGTTGGTGGAGTTACAAAAGTTTCAAAGATAAGTATATGCATATGTTTAATTTCAATTAAAATGCATGTTTGTGATGCTTTCACTATTATCATGTATTATGTTGCAATGGTATTTACTGTTAATTCCATTAATTCTGTATGTTAGCAGTAATTATATGTTTACTCTGTGTTAAGTCATTTAACTTCATTTAAATGCATACTATATAAGTTTGAGAATGTTTACGCGTAGTAGCGTTTCCTGGCCGTGGGGTTGATGGTCGAGGACGTTAAAATAATGTATCAGAGCATCATTGAAGATGAGCTCATTTGAAGCACTTTATGGCAGAAAGTGCAATACTCCAGTAAGCTGGGATAATCGAGATGATAGGGCAGTAGTTGGGCCAGAGTTTCTCAAGGAAATGGAAAACAAATGCTAAAAATTAAGCAGAATTCGAAATATGCCCAAGACAAGAAGAAACGTTATGCTGATAAAAACAGAACCCACAAAGAATTTAAAGTGGGAGAGCATGTTTTTCTGAAAGTGAAATTCAATAGAAGTTCCCTGAAGCTGGGAAGCTGCGCCAAGTTGGAAACCATATTTTGTGGGCCATTTGAAATCCTAGAAAGAATTGGTCCAGTTGCATATATGCTTACATTACCTGCATCCATGAATGTACATAATGTGTTTCATGTTTCATTGCTTAAGAAATATATACATGATGCTAATCATGTAATTGATTGGAATGTGATTCAGGTGGAGCAAGAAGGTGTCCTGCAAGTGCATCCTGTGCGCATATTGGACCGGCAAAGAAAATAGCTCTGGAATCGAGCCATAGGGCTTGTAAAGGTCCAGTGGAATAGTTTTATATAGCCAATGACAGAATGGGGGAGGAACCCCAAACTCATCTGATTCTTCAGCTTTTAACCGCATGCGCCTAGGTCGACACTTGTCTTCCTGGAGTTGCATGCATTCCCTTTTTCACTCTTGGAGCTAAATGCATTCCCTTTTGCACACTTGGAGCTGCATGTGTTGCCTCTCCTAGTTTATCAATCCCATAGGAAGTTACCATCCTACAAAACATGCTTCCAATTTATAAATCTTGTTGATGTTGTGTGAAAGTTTCACTGAGGACAGTGCAAAAATAAGGGGATGGGATTGTAATATCCCGAAGGACGAGCCCTAGTTGTATTTATAAATTGCAAACATGTTTTGTAGGCTAGTGAGCCAAGTTATAATAATCTAGGAGGCTTATTTGGTGATTAGGCTAGAGATCCTACGTGTTAAAGGCTAAGAGCCTGATTTCGTATATGTAATTATGCAGATCATTAATAAAATATAAACATCACTGCGTTCAAACCGACCACAAAAAAAGAGTGATGGGGGACAAATATTCCACAAGGTTGGGTAAGGGAGGAGGCTAAGTGTGTGGGTCTAGGGGCTAATCTAGGGGGCTTACCTCTAAAGGGGATAATAATTTATTATTATTTCCTGAAGGCTAAGGTAGACATGTTGAGTGTTTTCCTAAGTTCCTATAAAGGGAACGTGTGCTAAGTGGAACTCATGCAGCTCCAGGAAGACAAATGTCAACCTGGGCGCATGCAGTTATAGTTGGTAAAGCTGGCTATTAAGCCCTAATATTGGCTCATTACCCCTTAATTTGGGCATATTATATTAGTAATTTTATTTTATTTATGTCGGGTTTAGGCCATTAGTTGTAATTATACCTCCTAGTCTCATATATATACCAAGGAGACATTTTCATTTTGAATCATCTTGTACCTAAACATTTAAGTGGGGTAAAAGGAGGTTGCCCCCTTGAAGAGGCTTATTATCTAAAATTATCTCTTTTTCAAGGCGTTGAGTACTTTTTCTAAGGTTTTTCTATGCTATATTGATATTTGGTTCTTAACATATGGTATCAAAGCTCAAGGTCTTGGGGTTTCACTACTACATCTGAGACACCTTGGAATTTTTGCTATAACTATTTTTCTACAATGTTTCAGAAGGAACATCTTGGAGGATATTTAGTAGATAGATCAAGGTACGTTGGGCTCAAAATTCAGCTCCTGAGGCCTTATACTTTTGGAGATACAGCCTGTACAAGATAGGGTTCTGGAATCATCCTGAACAGAGTCATTGCGGAATTTTGTCTATAAAAAATTTTCTGTAACGTTTCAGACCCTAAAATCCAAAGGATATTTACATAAATTAGTAAGGTACCTGTGGTAAAAATGTAAGCTTCTACGTCATCTCAAATTTCTAGATACACATTGTGTAAGATAGGGTATCTGACTAGTCCTATTGACTAGTCTCAAGAAGGCGTTCCAAGTAAAACAATCATAACTTCTTCCTAGAGTATCCAAATTGAGTGGGACTGGTTTCATTGGATCATGGACAATCTTTAGTATTTTTGGTGTGAGTTTCATAATTTAATATCAATTATTTTTAGTGGGGCACGCTATACAAGTGAGATCTCATGGAAAGGCCAAAAATTGGCAAGTTGTGGTGAAGTTACCGTAAATTCCACTTGGCACATCCAATTTTGATCAGAACTATGGAATTGCAGAGAATAAATATCAAAGAACTACAGAAAATAAAGTGGCATACCCAGAAGGGCTGAAACTTGGGAGATACAACAGAATAAATATTGTCTAGCAGAACCACCTCAAAATCAAGGTGCAAAAGTGATACTTGGCCAACATGCCACCCAAAAAGGGAACTTCTACACCAAATAAGCCTCCAGAAAATCCTACTTGGACTCTTGATGAAGGTGAAGAAATGCGTAGGGACATTAATGATTTACAAAAGAAGATAGTAACAAAAGATGAACTACAAGAGATGATGAAGGGTTTAAAAGAGGAGATCAAGGAAGTATTGAAAATTTTCGTAACAAAGAAGACACCTGAAAGTGAAAATGCATCCCATGAAATTCATGATGAGGACACAAGGAAGGTGAATCAAGAATGGAGAAACTCCAACTTTGGTTTGAAGACCAACCACGTTCCTAATATTGATATGAGGAAGTTTGATGGAAAGGACCCAATCACATGGATACTTTAGATGGAGCAATTCTTTGATCTCCATAATGTGCCACATACACAAAAGGTACAAATTGCTTCTTTATATTTAGAACCTAATCAATTTGTATGGTA
>JASDQU010402602.1:0-10767 GCA_032191745.1 Picea mariana | reverse complement strand
CTAAAGTGTTTCCTAAGTTAGAAAAAGCCCCCACCTCCCCCAAGTCAAGTTCTAACCAACCCATGGGTTTCCCTAGCAAGAGGTCCCCCCCCCTCTTCATGAACATTTGGACAAATGAAAAATTAAAGGTTGGAGAGGGGCCCCACACCTTGGGCGCCCTCCTTAGAGTTTGGTGCAAGGTTTAAACAAGGAATATGGGGTTCCCACCCCCTAAACAACCTTTCCTCTTCCCTAAGTGCGCACCCCTCTCTCAATGGTGCACCCGCCTTGAGTGGAGCCCCCTCTTTTGTGAGTGCCACATGTAAGACATGCAAGGGCGGTCTCTCCTCTCTCCCTCCGTTGGAAGAAAGGCTCCTCCACTCATTTTGACATCTATTCTCATAGCAACTCCATGCTGCCCAATTTTCTCCTCACTCTCTCTTTCTCTCTCCCCATTTCTCTCATGTAATCTTGCTGCAATACTGCAACCATTCTTTTCAATTATAGAAATGAAGCTTTGGATTATCTCTCGGTGTTCTCGTGGTGATCTCTTGGTGTTCTATTGGAGTATTCTTAGTGTTCTTGTTTGATGTTATTTTGAGGTAATATTTCTGCAATTTATGTTCATCTTGCTCACATTGTTTTACTTGAAGAACCCCAATCAAAGTATTTTGTTGGGGATAAATTTGTAGTAGTATTGCTATAGGTTTATGTGAGTTTCTTTTCTTTGAGTTTGCAAAGTATTTTGTGAACCATTTTGAGGAACTCACCTTCTTGCCTCATTGTGTAGCAAGTATTCACAAGTTTGCAGGTTACCAAGGCTTGGAAGAGTGGACTCCAAGGGCTTTACTAAAATTTCTGATATAATTTCTAACACTTTCATATTTATTTTCTACATTTATTTCTCTTCTAAATCTTGCTTTCCAATCAATCTTTAAGTTCAGATTTTGTACATAAAAAATTGTGTTTTATATACTAACCAAAACTAACTCATTTTAAGTGATTTTAGCAATTTCCAGGGTGTTATCCCCCATTTTTAGGGATAACTAAGGAGATTATGTCTTGAGGCCCATAGGTCCTAGACATGGAGTACCGAGAGCCAGATTGACTTGAGCATGGCCCTGGAGGGCCCATCTTTTCTTCCTTTCAACGCCTCCACTTTTGTCAGCAGCAGCAACATCCATCACCTTGGCTTGGTCATGTGGCAGAGATGGATCTTTCTCCATGAGGTAATGAGTTTGGGTATCATGGTATGTGTTAGTCTCTAATTTTGTTCTTGATTTAGTGAGTATCCCTAATCCTAAATCCTCCATGCTTATACCTTTTTGCTTGAATTTTAGACTTTTACCCTTGGTTTGAGTTTGTTATATTTTGCGTTTTCGCACTTTGAAATAATTCTCTTAAGTTTTGAAGGTTTAGGACATGAATTAATGAGATTTGTCACATCATTTTTCTATTTGAATTTTGAAATTTCAAATTATTGCCAAGTCATGAATGGCGCTACAGGAATAGCGCTATTCCTGCAGCACTAAGATATCTAATTTAGAAAAAAATGTTATGTAATAACAACTACACTTTAAAAATTCTCGTTTTCAAACAACGCAAAGTTTTACAGAACTGTATTGATACAAAGCATCGAAGAAAAGTGGACAAATCATTAGGTTGGAACCTGAGTGCACTGAACTACTTGAAGCTTACCCACAGATGGCACAGAGATTTAAAGAAGCAGGTTGGTTCGAGTTTTTCACCACTTTCCAGGGACACGATGAATAGGTCTCCATGATATTCGCACAGAACTTCGATGGTTTCGAAGTTGTGATTGGAAAATTGTTGATGATGGTGACTGAACACTCCATTGCCAGAGCTTGCAAATTGCTGATTAGGGGAGAAAGGTGGTGGAAAAAAGAGCACGTGGTCATGGAATTCGTGAACCAGTTCCTGCTACCAGATAAACAAAACCCTAATTGGAAGAAAGGAGCACCACACAGCTGGATCAGAAAGGAGTAGCATACTGCTCTAATTATAATTCACAGGTATATTACATGTGAGGGTAGGTTCTCACTGGTTTACGTTTATCATATCAGATTGTTAATGCACATCAATGGAGATTACCCCCTAAATTTACCATATTTTCTACTCAAAATTCTATCTAAGATGTTCAAAAGGGTATAGTCTCACCCTGCCACAGCCAAAGCAAGTCTGTTCCACCAAGTTTTGATAAAGACACTGGTTGTTTCTTCTTTGAATGAAGTACAGAGACCCTGGGATTGGTTAATCCAGTCTCTAAGTAATGATCCATAGCCAAGCAAATCTAAAAAGGCTAAAGGGAAAAGAGCAGTTACATAGAAATAGAGTATCATAGTTGATGAATCCCCAATCAAAGAAGAAACATCTGCAACCAGGGTAACAAAGGCCAGCAAAAGAAAGATGCAAACTCAACAAATCCCTGTTGACACCCCTACAGATAAAGGTCAGGAAGAAGCCACCACTAGTAGAGGTAAGAGATCAAAACCTGATGTAGATATTGATATGTTTCATGATACAGAGATAAACATGGAAGTAGATACAGATGAAGATTACAATGTAGACCCCATTAAACCCACAATCAAGCATAAATAGAAATTGACAAGTAAGAAAAGTGCCAAAGGCAAAAAACAGGGGAAGAAATCTACACCTGTGTTTAAATACCCCAGGAGAAACTCCACTAGGGCTGTCAACAGATTCAGGTTAAAATCTAAAGCTATGTTTGACCCATCCATCAAAAAAGAGAACCTTATAGTCATAGAGGACAATTCTGAAGACTCTAAAGCATGTATTAAAGAACAGGCAGAAATACCTCCATTGCACAAGAAAGAAAAAGAAAATAAAAGCTTGGGGAAAACAACAAGGAAAGGCAAACAAGTTGCTCAACATTCTACAGAACCTATAATGAGAGCAACCACCAGATCATCAAGAGCTGAAGCATTGTTCAAAGGCACAGGTGGAAATTCTGAAGACAAACACTATCATCCTGTAGATTCAGATCAGATTCCAGATATTCCAGAGGCCATGGACTCAGATAGTTCTGATGATGATCATAGCTCAGAACTATCCTCTAGATACCAAATCAAACTGAAAGAACCTAAAGCTGCTATAGACATGAACAAACCTGCACCTGCAGAAGAATTTCCAGAATTCAAAGTCAAGGTTAGAAGTGATAAAGACAAGATCAAAGAACTCTAGAAAATGGTAAAGTAGTTCAAGAAGGAAAAGGTTAAGGTGGAGCAATGGAGCACCAAACAGCAGGAAAAGATATAAGGTTTCAAGAAAAAGAGAAAGGAACAAAAGGCATTGCTCAAAGAGATGCGAGAGTCTAACTTCAAACTGTATTGGTACAATATTGTGCTCACAACCAAGCTGAAACAGAGGATTACTAAAGCCAGTGCCATCATTATATCATGATACCCTTATGACGGCCTTTATGCACAGTTTTGGAAGTTTTGATACAATTTACCCAAGGAGTAAAAGATGGTCAACTTGATTTTGACACAATGAATTTGGATAATCCGAACGTATAACTCAGTTAAAATCAATTTCAAATTTTGTGTTGTTGTAAAATCATTTTGGATTAAGCTGTTGAGCTGATTACTATTTTGGCAAAGTAAATGCTCATTTTGAGCTGATCTTCCTAGAAGATAGATACTGACTAGATTCTGTTATTAACAAAACACTAGAAAATAGGATCTGTAGTCATCTTTTGTATAGTTTAAATAGACAGATGAAAGACTTGATGGAGGTGGAAAAATTAGAGATTTAGGGACTTGTTTGAACTATTTGTAAGACAGTTTTATTCTATCTTGATACTTAATGGCAAAGACATACTGATGGTCAGACTTTCTCTTCTTTCATGTTCTTTTTCCCTTCTTGCTTGGGATCATTTTTCAATTGCAATGCATTGTTTTCTTGATCTTAATTAATGCAGTAAAGATTTTGCTGTTATTATTATTATTAAGATTTAATTTACAAGTACATGTTCTTGTTTCTAATTATATTTTGAGATAAGAAATCCATGTGAGGTTAACAAACTGAAGACTTCATATTTCCTTTCTTTATCTTTTCTTATTTGTTTGATTTATCTATGTGGCTACCCTTTAACAAGTTAGTGGGATATCTCTTGCCCTTATTTTGAAATTCATGTTTACCTTGAAACCTTGAACCAGTTTTCAACCACCCTTTTAAAAAACCAATTCATAAAACCCTTTAAAATACTATTGCAATAATCTGATGATGCCCTAGCTTGCCCTCTCACAGTCAAGTACAACTTTGGGGACTAACAGTATGTGTCACTCTGATTCTCAAAACCTTTGAATATGTGCATTTAATTCTTTTTGTTTCTAACGGGTGCTTGGATCTTATACTTATCCACTTGACCATGTCTGGGGGGAATGACAGGATGCCCTAGTAAGATTGTGCCCATAGGTTTTGAGTTTACACTGGAGGGATTCATGAAAAGTCATCATCTGCTCCCGTCATACTTACCACTTTCCATCTTACTCCCGCTCATCCATCCCATTACACCGGTCCGAGCATTGGGTTGGCCAATTATTTAAGGGTTGCACCTTGCCTTGTGGGAAGAAGGGGCTAAAGGCACAGAAGGTAAAAACAGCTGACAAAAGATAAAAGCCTAAAAATAAAACCTCGAGATGCTTCGCCCAGGGATATCCGAGAAAGCAGTAAAAGGCTTCTCAGCAAGAAACAGAAGGACCCATAAAAAAGTAATAAAACAAGACCTAGTCAAAGGATAGGGGGCCTCATCACGAGCCGACCTATTAGGTCCATGGGCATCTAGCAGTATGACACTACCAGTAGCTGGTTACCATGCCAGGGTAGTGGCTCTTGGTGGTGTTATCCATCAAAGTTGCACTAGGATGGATTTCCAGCGAGCCGCCAAAGTTTGAACATTGTTGTTCAAAATTCAGAGTTCAGAAGTTCAGTTGGTCGTAAAGACCACCCTTTTTCTTTTACATTTCCATAAAACATTGTAATAAGAGATGTTGCATGATGAACTTGTAAAAGGTCTTAGCCACCTTAAGTCCTAAGCGTGAGTTATACTCTGGAGTGTTTTTTTTTACTTACTAATTATATTTTTCCGTTTTCAGGCAATTTATAATTTATGAGTTTTTTCACTCAATTCCTCCAGAGTTGGATTATATGCCCATGGTTAGGCTCGAGCATGGATCTAAGCCTAGTGTATAATGTATATTAGACACTATTAGGTCCATGGGCATCTAGCAATATGACACTACCAGTAGTTGGTTACGATGCCAGGGTAGTGGCTCTTGGTGGTGTTATCCATCAAAGTTGCACTAGGATGGATTTCCAGCGAGCCGCCAAAGTTTGGACATTGTTGTTCAAAATTCAGAGTTCAGAAGTTCAGCTGGTCGTAAATATCACCCTTTTTCTTTTACATTTCTATAAAACATTGTAATAAGAGATGTTGCATGATGAACTTGTAAAAGGTCTTAGCCACCTTAAGTCCTAAGTGTGAGTTATACTTTGGAGTGTTTTTTTCACTTACTAATTATATTTTTCCGTTTTCAGGCAATTTATAATTTATGAGTTTTTTCACTCAATTCCTCCAGAGTTGGAGTATATGCCCATGGTTAGGCTTGAGCATGGATCTAAGCCTAGTGTCTAATGTATATTTGACACTATTAGGTCCATGGGCATCTAGCAATATGACACTACCAGTAGCTGGTTACCATGCCAGGATAGTGGCTCTTGGTGGTGTTATCCATCAAAGTTGCACTAGGATGGATTTCCAGCGAGCCGCCAAAGTTTGAACATTGTTGTTTAAAATTCAGAGTTCAGAAGTTCAGTTGGTCGTAAAGATCACCCTTTTTCTTTTACATTACTATAAAACATTGTAATAAGAGATGTTGCATGATGAACTTGTAAAAGGTCTTAGCCACCTTAAGTCCTAAGTGTGAGTTATACTCTGGAGTGTTTTTTTTACTTACTAATTATATTTTTCCGTTTTCAGGCAATTTATAATTTATGAGTTTTTTCACTCAATTCCTCCAGAGCTGGAGTATATGCCCATGGTTAGGCTTGAGCATGGATCTAAGCCTAGTGTCTAATGTATATTACCATGATAAACATTCTCCTAGAGTCTTATGGAAATGTACTAAGTCCCCCTTAGGATTTTTTATTTTTTTCAGTTAATTAAAAAATTGCCAGAATTCGGCAATTTTTAATTAAAAAATAAAGATGTATTAAAAAAATGGTACTAGGGGACTTAATATGGCATGGGGATGCTAATTTTTGGACCTAGAGCACCCATATTACCTAAGTACCCACTTAGTTGAGAAAAAATAGTGATTTTAATCACTTAAAAGTAATTTTTGCTCACAAAACCCAAAAAAATCAAATAAAATCATAAAAAATCAGCAAGGGCACAAATTAAGGAAACATGTGGGGACATGTTTGAGAATAAATAAAGCCTCAAAAGGCTATGTGGCAGTAAGAAGACAACTCTCATTGGTCAAAGCAATCAAGTGGGCATGTGTTTAATTGAATTTTGGCATGTGTTCTAAAGCAGGTGCGCCCCTCTTGGAGAGGTGGCACATTCTAGAGAGGACAGCCTACCTCTTGAGAGGTGGCGCCCCTCTACTCCTCCATTTGGTTGACATTTGGCATGGATTTGGATGTGGGAGAGGTGGCAGCCCATACCTCACCACTTGGCTCCCCTCTTCTCACACTTGGTGTGCCCTCCTTGAACACTTGGTGCGCCCTCCTCCTCTTGGCATTTGCCTCTTGTGCTATATATATTGAAGCATGCTCTCCCATTGCAAGTTAGTTGGAACTTGGGTTGAGATGCTTGCTATTGTAATCGAAATATCATTTCTATTTTAATAAAAAGGCTTTGGATGCTACTCAACGGTGTAGAGCTATTGTGTGTGGATTATCTATGTGCATGGTGTATATGAGGTATATGTTTTGTTGATTATTTCTTGTAATTTTTGGTGAATCTTGGCCTTGTAAGGGGAACTATCTCTCAATAGGATAGAGGTAGGAAGCTTGCTTGCTTCTTGTTTCTATTGTCTTATATATGCTAGGTAGTTTGATGTGCATGCTTATTTTGTTTAATTCTCATGCTTTCAAATTTTTCTAAATTATATGACACCAATGCGGTTAACCTCTTTGCAAGAAGTTTGAAGTTGTGCAGGATATTTTATTTGAAGGAGAGGCTAAGCTAGCTTGTTGCCCCCCTCATTCTTCAAAATTTGTGGTGAAGTAACATAGTCCCTCCACTTTCCATCGAAACAGGAGACTCCATTGCCCAAGGGTTCAAGAAAATCAAGCATTTCTTTCTTCTCTTTCTCATCAAATTCTATATCCCTTGGTTACTTGTTCCAAATACACATAAAGTAAAAGGATTGTTGGTTTCCAAGGTTGAATGTCTCATTTACTTTATGTATTTCAAAGAAAGTAGTTTAGATCTCAAGTTCTAAAGAAAGATTTAATTAGATCTAGCTTGCTTTATTTCATCTTTAGTCTCACTTCTTTCAGCAATTTTTTAAAGGCTAAAGATAGGTGTTTTCCAAGAGTTTAATTTCCATATTTGAGCAAAGCTTACTATCTTTATATTTCTATTTTAGGATAGCGAAAAGAATAGTAAGAAAAGGGCTTTCTCTACTTAGCTTAAATTCAGAAATTTGCTAGTTTATCATAGAATTTTACTTAGTCAAATTTTGGGGCTTTCCTACTAATAACCCAAGACACTTCCAAAGTGTTTTTGGGCATCTTTTGTTGTTGTTTGTTCGCTGTTTTGTGCAGGTTGATGAATTTCGGCGGATTAGGAGCATCCGGGACCCCTGGGAGCACCCCTTTACACAATAAACATTTGTAAAACATTGTAAAGACTTGTGATTCCCTTAATGAATGGTCACAAGTCACTTCCTTAAAGTTTTTTGCAAGTTCTTTAATAAAATCAGTGGCGCTACAAGCTCTCGCTTTTCATCCCCCTTGGGGGAACGGTGTTTTCGGTGGTGGTGTCAATTTTTGCAATTTTAGCTTAGATTTAATTTTCATAACTAAAGATAAGCTAAAGTGATCTTTTAATTCATCACAAGGCACTGCAATCAATCTAGATTATATTTCCTTTTGCAAATTAGAACACTAATTGCTAGATTAGTTTTAGTTTCTTGCAATTTCAAGTTGGAAATAAACCATCCCTTCAGCTCCTCGAAAGAGGCCTGGTCAGTGTGGATTAGTAATTAGTCTCACATTTCATTTCAGTGTTTTATTTCCAGTTTAAAATAAACAAATTCCCCTCAGCTCTCAGTGCGATTCCTGACCCTTCCAGTTGCGAGCTAGTCTCGATCTGCTGGAAGTAAGTTTCATACAAGCTATGCTGGTCAGTGGTTGATAGTTTAATTAGGACAATCTCTAAAGTAGTTAGCTTAATGCGCGGGAAAACACCTTGAAGTGACCTGTGAAGTAAGGCGGGCCCTCTCGAGACCTAGCTTCCCACCCGTTTTGGACATCCATCACTTTGAGTGAGTTTTACTGGTGAGACAATTGGGTTTCGGTAAAGCTCTCCACAAGTTTCCAAACAAAGAGCTAACCTCTAAGGAGGCCCAAACCATTTCACTAATTCAACATCAATTTATCTTAATAAAACACACGAACTACATTGCCCACGATTCACTTTAAGGCACTGGTCTCAATTTTCACATTCAACAAAGCTACAGGCTTCCTTTTATATATTGGATATCATCTCTAAAACAAATGTTAATTTCACTTGTATATAACAAACGTACCTGAGTATCCTTTTTTTATGCAAGTACATGCTTGATGTTATATCGTGGATGAATGGTTTGTTTATGTGTATTTCAATTCATGGTTGATTGTTGAATAAAAGTAATAAACTCCTAGATCTATATTTTTGTACTTAGCTTAGATCAAGCCATAGTATATTTGTTAGGGACTACCCCCCTTGGCTTCGCTAGGAGTTGGCCTAGACGCAGGAGTTGAGGATTAGGTGACGACACCTTAACTCTCACTTGCCCCCAAGGACACACCGAATGGATTGAAGATTTCTTTCACGTCTCTCAGGTGTGTATAAGGCAACAACATTTTTGGTGCCGTTGTCGGGAATAAATCTTTCTATTCCCAGAACACGACTTGTTTTTCCTTGTTTTTACTTAGTTTTTTATGCTTGTAGTTTATTAGAAATAGACTCAACCATCAGGCAACTCCACTTAATTCCAATTTAACTAGGTATTCTACAAGGAGGAATTCATAAGGCATTCTAACTTCATTCCTGAACCTGAGAAGGTTTATCGAAGGAGGTTAGCTAAAGCCTCTTTTCGTAGAGTACTTAGTCATTTAGAAACTGAGTCCATTTCTGATATCCACTTGCTTTTTGCTAGTAGCAATTTTATTTCAGAAATGGCCATATATGCTCCATGTGATTTTAGTGCAATAAACAATTATCCACATGCTATTCCTAAAAAGGCAATTAAAAAACTTCCTAGTTTTCAAGGAAATAATGCCATTTCAGCTAAGATGCATGTCAAGTCTTTCATGAGATGTATAAATAAATGGTGTGCTGCACACGATTATGAAGATGTCAAAATGAAGTTATTTGTTCTATCCTTAGAAGATGATGCTTCAAATTGGTATGAAGACAAACCAAACAACTCTTTCAAAACCTTGAAGGAGCTCATTGATGCCTTTATTGAAAAGTGGGGGGAGAAGAGAGATCATCGTCATCTTCTAGCTGCCCTCAACACAATAAAGAAAAATGAAAATGAAACCATGGATGAGTTCAACGAAAGATTCAATGAACTAGTGTCAAGCATGCACACAGATATCAAACCTCCTGAGAGTGCTATCTTGATCTACTACATTGAGGCATTTGGTGGTGAGATGAGATATCAACTAAGAGATAAAGAACCCACCGACCTCAAAGCAGCTCAAGAAACTGCTAACAAGATTGATAAAAATATACAAGCTTCAGGAAAGTCGAACCTTCCAGGATTCACAAGGGGCAGTTCTTCAAGACAATCAAATCCCAAAGAGAAAGCAACAGTTCCAGATAATAAAGATCCATCCTATGACCCTTTAAAGGCCATAACAGAGATGGTTAAAAGAATGGAAGCCACTCATGCTACCCAACTTAGTGCATTGCAGAATAGGTTGATAGCCATGGAGAGGACCCAAAATCAGAATAACATATTCCAACTGAGGTCTGGTAATGAAAGATGGCAAAAGAAAGCTCCTCAACAAGAACAAAGGCCACCAAATTAGTTAGAGTCTAATAATGTGGTAAATGAGGACATACCACCCTTTTGTAGAGCATGTGAGGACTTTCATGAAGAGTCCACTTGTCCAGTATTTTGTCAAATAAATGAGCATGGACTCCCTCCAACAAACAACTTTGTGGGGCATTCAAGAAGCTCTAACCACATAAACAATTTTGGAGAAACTCAACCATTGTCAATGGATCATTGGCTCCAAATGCAAGAAAGGTGTGAACAATAAAATGAAGTGGTTGAAGAGTATGATAATGTCACCAAGCTGTATGGATACAAGCCCACAAACGAGCAGATCCTAGAGATGGCCACACATAAGGGAATAGTTTACCAAAGAAAAGGGAGAGAAGCTGCAAGCAAATCTCAAACAAATTTTCCCAAGGTAACTACTCCTCTTCCAATTACTGATCTATCTATTGATTTAGGTAGTTGGATTTCAAATGCTAAAATATTGGTTCCAGTATCAGACCTTCTGAAAATTCCTTCA
>JASDQU010402597.1:0-10707 GCA_032191745.1 Picea mariana | reverse complement strand
TAGTAGTCTATCCAGGGTTCCATTGACTGTGGAAAGAATTACCCCAGAACGACATTCCAGAGGAGGGAACGGATCCTTGTCCTGAGTTCCAAGGTCCTGCTATATGTGCCCCCTGCACAGTAATAGTACCCTGCGCAGGAGTAGATTGTCCAAAAATGGGATTACCCCCAGACGGGAAAGCGGTTGATGAGAAAGTGTTGTTACCAAACGTCTCGTTCCAAGAAAATGGTGTCGAACCTACTGGCATACTGTGCGCAGGTGTTCCTTGACTCCCTGCTCCAAATAAACTAGTGTGTGTAGGCTGCCCGACAGACTACTGATGCGAACCACCAAGTGAAGGGGATGAAGGAGGGATATGACCTCCTGCGTAGGGAAAAGTGTTAAAATGGATAGGAGTGCCCCCAAGTTGACCTTGCAGAGGAGCGTTAGAGCTCCCTGCCCCCAGACCCAAATTCTGTAAAGTGGAGTAGGTTAGTGCAGGACTTGTACCCGAACTAGGTATACCGTATGAGAACGAAGGGCCTGTCGCACTAGGTGTAAAGGGATTTTTGGTCGCCGCCATAGACGGGTTCGGTCCACTGTGCGACGTAGTTGTGGCCGTGACCATGGTGGCTCGGACCAACGATGGTAAGTTAGGAGATGATTCTCCTGTGGTAGCAACTGTGGTGGGAATGGAAGAATTCCCAGAAGAAGTAATAGCGTTTGTTTCCATAGTTGTGTGAGGAATTGATTGGCGTTCGTGAAATTGGATTGGTATAATAAATGGTGCCAAGATATCAGTGGTTGGGGTTTCAACCGAGCCAAGATTGGTGTTTGATTTCTCCGGGAGTTGTTCGGGCACAAAGGTTTGTAACTTGGTCGCTTCAAAATACCCTTGTTGGTCTAGCTTCCGCCTTAATGGTGGCGGGGGTGGCTCCAGTGTAAACGGCGGCAGGCCAAGAAGCCTTTGTGACTGGCGGAGCTCGGGATCCTCCACTGTGTGAGAAGATCCAAGACACACTAAGGTATTCTAAATTTTTAAAAGTAACACGCACTAAAAATAATCCCCTAAGAGATAAGTCAAGCAATCACTAAACTATTTGGAAGAATAGTTACAACAACCAACACTAGAGAAACTTACTGGTGCAAGTGCAACTTGAACACGGAAGAACTCTCTAGGTATAATCTGCAAAGCATGGCCCGATGTCTGTCCTAGGTACCGTGGTATACCCCTACAGTCACCTATGTATGTCCCTAAAAAGATTGGCAACTAGGTTTCCAGCACGCAAACAGTCACCAGGAAGGTACAGTCGAAATTCGGGTAGACCACAATGAGCAGGGTATCAAGCCCGAAACCTGTCAAGGGTATCGAGAGAAAATGGTCCAGAAGACAACTGAGGACCTCGAATGGATTTGAGACCCATGAAGCCCCATGGAAAATNGATTGGTCTGACTTTGGAGGGGTTATCTCCGCTACCTTTCCGCACGTGACCTCATGTTTATCCCCTATGTTAGAGGGGGGTCCCGGATAACTTCCACAAAACTGGACTTAGACACTCCCTATCGCAGACTCTAATGTTTGGTTTTGAATGGCCTTGGAGAGTTTCCTCTCACACCTAATCCAAGGCCCTAGTCCTGAACTAGTTTGTGAACCCTACAAACAAAAAGTATAGTAGATTTTAAATTAGCGTTGCTTTTATGGATTTTTATTACATCAAGGGGTATGAGGATGAGACTGATGATGTGTAAAGACGAAAGAAAAAATGAATGAAAAACGCTGGAAACAAAAGACTTTTACTAAATGAAAAATTTCAACAACTCTTCACAAAGAAAGATTTCTTTTTCTTTTCAATTTTTCTAAGATTTTATACAACAAAGTTAAAGGAATTCCGCTCGACTACAAGCTACTTATGCTCTAAATGCACTACAAAAACTTACGAAATAAAAGACTTCTCCCTAGCTAATGATGCAGAAACACACTCTTCAACCAAAGAAGAAAATGAAAAGAGATTTTTTTTTATTTTTATTTATGTGCTAGTAAAGAAACAAAGGGAAAATACCGACAAGCACAAAACCAAGAAAAAAAAATTCTGGCTTAAAGCACAGATCGCAAAGAATCAGAGTAAAGAATCACACAATGGCAATAAAAAACAAAAAACAAAGACTCTCACGCTTGTCTAAAAACCATAAAAAAAAATAAAAAAATTATTTTCTGTCAACTATTAACTGAGAAAAAGTAGGCTAAGGGTCAGATGACCTAACCTACTGACTGTTCAAACCTAGACTCAAACACCTAAGAGGAATACTTCTCATCAAAGGAGGGGATGAATACCCCACCCTGAACAAAAAGTAGCCTGTCAAGCACGCGACTGTCACTAAAATAGCACGTGTGCTGGACAGAGACAGAAGGCATGTACACGTGGGCTTACCTTGTATAGGCCCTGTGTACATCTAAATTCTAAGAAAAAAAAAATGAAAAAAGGAAGTCCAGACTAGGAAGAGGCCTCTGGTATTGATAACCAGGGTCCCTTGAAGGCTAGGATGCTCTTTCTAATAGAAAAAGATAAATAATGTAAGGAATAATAAGGCAAAAAAAGGCAATCGGAGATAGGACTGTGAACCAGCAAGACTCAGACAGGACTCCAGAAAACCCCCTAAGAATGTGAAATTCTGGCAGGGAAGAGGAGGACTGCCTCTAAGGTTCTCTGAATTCCTACACGCTATTGTTATCTCTAAATCTAGTGTTCACACGTGGGATGTAAGAAGATAGGGCGTGGGTACACACGTGCAGGCCTTATGCAGGCTGTGTGTACCTCTATGTGTCCCAAAGACTACAGTAAAGAAAAAGTCAGGGAAAGATGGTATGGAAAACCAGACTCCCTGCTAGCTCAGACCTTACAGAAAAAGACAGGCAAGGAAAAAACAGAAAACCTAATCTTTAAACTACCCAAAAACTCAAATAAATCCAGAAACACTAAAGAGTATTCCCCCCAGTATGGTCGCCAATTTTGTTGTTGGGAAAAATACCCTACGGACTAGCAAACTAGGGTCAGACTTGCATGCAGATTTTGACCGAAAAGAAACTACTTTTTTACCTACAACCCAAGATTTAAACCCCTCTTTCACAGTAAATGCATGGAAAAGGACCACCAACCTTATTATCGACGTTCGATGTAGATCCTTCATTTCTCTTTGATTACTTTCTTGCGCTGCTCCTTCCACAGATGACCTGCACTCAAGACAAACAACAACTATGCATGCATGCTACTTCTATACTTAAGGGTTAGAAATCAAGCATAAATTAATCAAACCATAGACAATTCATGCATTGGGATAGGAAAAGTATTCTTTTATTACTGAAAGTGAATCAACTTACAACAAAGCTGAGACCGGCCACCATTCCTTGAACCTGATCCTGGGCTCCTCTTCTTCTGTCCTTCAACTGCTTTGTGTTAAATCTCCCTTGGCATGAGGAAAGGCTAAAGGGTTGGGACAATGGATTACGTAAATGGGCAGAGTTTCTTCGCTATTATTTTTCTTCCTCCAAATGGTACCCCTACCCCTTCTTTTATAGGCTAGAAGGAGCTAGGGTTTTGGATGAACCCTCGGCCATGCATGGCCGGGAGTTTCAGTTAAGTGACCCATAGCTTTTTGTTCCGTCGGCAACTTTCCTTTTTTCGTTCTTTGTTAGGTACATGCAGGTTGTAGTGAGTCAGCCAGCGTGCACACGCGTGCAGTAATGGGTTAGGGCACGTAGGCCTTGATACAAGAGGATTTTCAAAGAGTTGTTCAACAAAGTTTTGGCAAAGAAGGGATATGAGTTGGCCTGATGCCAGGTAAGCATGTGTGGTGCAAGTTAGGGTTTTAACATCGGACCCCACTGGTTGGGTAACCCAAATGGAACATTATTTATCTTTATACGGCATTACATATGACTTGGCCAAACTCCAGTATGGTGTTCTCCATCTAGATCAAGAACGTTGGCAATGGTGGCAATGGAGAAAAACTTATCATCAAGGGTATATTGCTTGGACCCAATTTGTGACTGAGCTTTATGAATGCTTTGACACTGACACCAACCATTTGGGTTTTTTGACAAAGTTGAAATAATCAAGAACAGTAGAAGACTTCATAGCTGCCTTTGAGTGCCTGGATTTTCGAACAGAGGGCATGACTGATGCTTTCTTTTGAGAGTGTTTTATCAGTGGCCTCAAGGATGAGATTCGGGCCCATGTCCTCATGGCTCGACCTTCGAGTTGGGTGGAGGCTACTAAAAGAGCTAAAGAAGAACAACAGGTTGTATCCTCTCAAAACCAAAAACCTTCATTTATCCCTCACCCTAAACCCGTAAATCCCACTACTCCCTTCGCTCCATTAAAGATCCAAAAATTGACCAGGGCTAAAATGGTTGAACACCAACTCAAAGACCTTTGTTATAATTGTGATGAAAAATATTTCCCAGGCCACAAGTGTAAGGAACAAAATATTTTTATGGCCATCTCTGAGGATATTTCGGAAGTGGATGTTGAAACTCCCCTTATGTCTGAGTCACTTGAAATCACTGACATAACCCCTCCCTCAGACCCTCCCGAAGTGGAACCGGTCATTTCCCTCAATGCTCTCACTGGCTTCTCTTCTCCCCAAACCCTCAAGTTAATCGGTTACATAAAGCATCGTAAGGTCATCATTCTGGTTGATAGTGGAAGCACCCATAATTTTATTCATCGCTGCATTACCCAAGAAACTCATTGCTACATCCATGCCGTAAAAAATTTCCAAATCATGATTTCCAATGGTGGTTCCATGAAATGTGGAGGGCGCTGTGAAAATGTGGGTCTCCAAATCGATGACTACCACCTAAAATCCCATATGTTTGCTATAAACATGGGTGGTTCTGACATTGTGTTGGGTGCAGACTGGTTAAGGACTTTGGGTCCCATTCTCATGGATTTTAAGGAATTAACCATGAAATTCGACCAGGAAGGCCACCAATATAAATTCCAAGGCATCACTGCTGGTTCACCTAAGGTCATTAGTTCCCATCGCATGGAAAATATGCTCAAAAAAGGTCATTTTGGTGTCATTGCCCAACTCCATGCCATACAAGCAACAGAGACACCCCCGGTGCCGCAAGACCTCCAAGCCCTCCTTTCTAAACATCAAATGGTATTTTCCACTCCCCAAGGACTCCCTCCTTCCTGCGGTGTTCATGATCATTCCATTCCCCTTGTACCCAGAAGCCTTCCTCCCAATATCCGTCTGTATCGCCACCCCTTTTCACAAAAAAATGAAATTGAGAAAATGGTCCAGGAACTTCTTAATGTAGGGGTTATCTTCCCTAGTACGAGCCCTTACTCTTCTCCTATAGTCATGGTCCTGAAGAAAGAAGGTTCTTGGAGAATGTGTCTTGACTTATGTGCCCTCAACAAACTGACCATTAAAGACAAATTTCTCATTCTTGTCATTGATGACCTCCTGGATGAATTGAGTGGTGCCCAATTCTTTACTAAACTTGATNATGCCCTTTGTCTTGTGTAATGCCCCCTCCACCTTCCAAAGCCTCATGAATCATGTCTTCCATCCCTTTCTCCGTCATTATGTCTTAGTTTTATTTGATGATATTCTCATCTATAAAAAAACCTGGAAATACCATCTTACTCATGTGGATCAAGTTCTCCATCTACTCTCTCAACACCAACTTTTCCTGAAATAGTCTAAATGTGCTTTTGGTGCCTCAGAAGTAGAATACTTGGGTCATCTGGTTGGCAAGGATGGCGTCAGGATCCAAAAAAGAATGAAGCTATGAAAGACTAGCCGCACCTAAAGACTCTCAAAATCTTGTGTGGATTTCTTTTCTTAACAGGGTATTATCGCAAGTTTGTTAAGAATTATGAAAAGATTGCAACACCTCTCACTGCTCTCCTCAAAAAGAACTCTTTCACTTGGACTCCAGTCGTTTCTCAATCTTTTCAAACCTTGAAGATGGCCATGTGCACCACTCTAGTTTTGGCCCTTCCTAATTTCACAAAGACCTTTGTGTTGGAATGTGATGCCTCAAGGAAAGGAATTGGTGTTGTGCTTATGCAAGAGGGTCAACCTTTGGCCTTCACCAGCAAGCAACAATCTGAAAGGAATTTTGGAAAACCCATCTATGAAAAGGAAATGTTGGCTATTCTGCATGTCGTTGATCTGTGGTGCCCTTATCTCTTGGGGCAACATTTCCAAATTAAGACAGACCATCAAAGCCTCAAGTACTTTTTGGAACAACGCATTTCCTCCTCGGAGGAAAAAAAATTGATGACTAAGCTCTTTGGATATGATTATGAGATCATTTACAAGAAAGGCAAAGACAAGGTGGTGGCGGATGCACTGTCCCGAAAATATGAAGAAGAAGGATCCCTTTTTTCTCTTTCCTTCATTGTACCAGATTGGCTCCAAGCTATTCGCCAGGAATGGCTACAAGATCCCAAAAGTTTGCATATGATCCAGCACTTGCAAACCAATGCTCCAGCTCCCCTAGGGTACTCTTGGCTCCAGGATGATATTTGATACAAAGTCCATTTGTATTTAAGTAAACAATCAAAGATTAAATCCACGGTACTTTCTGAGATTCATGCTACACCCACAGCGGGGCACTCCGGGTTCACCAAAACATATGACAGGGTCAAACGTTCCTTTTCCTAGGATGGTATGAAATAAGACATCCATAATTTTGTCATTGAATGTGATGTGTGTCAACACAACAAGGGATAAATAGTCAAATATCCGGGAACACTACAACCGCTTCCGATTCCACTTGTTATTTGGAAGGATATCTCTATGGACTTTATTACCGATTTACCCAAATCGAGAAATAAATCATTCATAATGTTGGTTGTGGATCGTCTTTCCAAGTATGCTCATTTCTGCACTCTTCAACACCCATTTACTACATCCACGGTGGCTCAAATTTTCATGGACAAGGTCTTCAAGCTTCATGGCATGCCGCACTCTATTGTTTCTGATCGTGACCCAACTTTCACAAGCAATTTTTGGCAAGAACTGTTCAAGCTACAGGGCACCCAATTGCATCTCAACACAGCTTATCATCCCCAGACTGATGGTCAAATAGAAGTTTTCAACAAGTGTTTGGAAACATATCTGAGGTGTTTCACCTCTGAAAAGCAAAATTAGTGGTCTCAATGGTTACCCCTAGCTGAATGGTGGTACAACACTTCCTACCATACAGCTACACGCATGACTCCTTTTGAAGCGGTATATGGCCAGAATCCACCTTCAGTTATCTCATACTTATCAGGTACCTCTGATCTAGGTGGATATCGGTGGCCACCCACCTTCTCCAACTGGCCCAAAACATGTTTTGGGCAATTTTGGTAATTTACTATTTTTAACAGTTTTTAACTTTTGGGGCCATTTTGAGGCCCTAAACGACGTTTTTTGAGAAAACGGGGAGCAACATGGATTGTAGATTGATGTTTCTCACCCAAAATTTGTATTTCTCGGATAGATCTTTCCAACAAGCTATTGGACGCGCCAAACAGAGATCGTATGCAAACGTTACACCCTTGGGAAGTTGACATATCAACTACCCCCATCAGGGCCCACAAACCTTTTGGCTTTTCATCTTCTGGGGTTAGGGTTTTGGATTTTAATTTTGTTAAAAAGGCCCTTAGATCCTCATTGTAATCATCTTCTCATGGATGTGAGTAGCCGTCACATCTCTTCTCAGATATAAGCTACCACCATTCTAGCGAGTCTTTCACTCTGTATTTTACAGTCTCTGTACATTTATTTCATTAATAGAAATCGTGTATTACTGTATATCTGTGTTTATGGTTGCATCTCCGATACATTTATGTTATATTATTGAATATCTATGATATCTCTGTTCATTTATTTCTCATATCTCCGATCTCATTTCGTGTTGAAAATAATCCGGATCAACCTCGAAGGTCCAGGCGGTTGACCAAACACTTACCGTTCGAGAGGATATTATCCATACTCTCAAAGAGAACTTGGTCATGGCACAGAATCTCATGAAGAAACAAGCAGATCAAGGTCGCTCTGAATGTCAATTTGCAGAAGGGGATCAGGTGTTTCTGCTACTGCAACCATACAAGCAAACTTCCCTCAAGGTCGAGCATTGTCAGAAGCTAGCGCCCAAATTTTATGGTCCTTATACAGTTCTCAAGCGTGTGGGACAAGTTGCCTATCAGTTAGCTATGCCCAGTCATTCGAAGCTACATCCTGTTTTTCATGTTTCATGCTTAAAGAAGGTGATTGGAACTAGGTGACAAATTCAAACCAACCTTCCCGAGTTAGTTGAAGAAGGATCCATTTGGCTACAACCAGAAGCATTTTTGGACCAGTGTGAGTGTCACCTATGTTAGAGAACCATCAAGGAAGTGCTAGTCCAATGGAAAGATACAACTCCAACAGATGCCACTTGGGAACCAACTACCATTCTGCAGCATTTTCCACATCTCAAGCCTTGAGGACAAGGTTGTTTTTAAGGGGGCGAACATGTTAGGGTCCTAACCCACACATAGGTAGAGAAATATATTCGGATGTAAGAAGACCTAATAGAAGATTATGCTTCTAGAAGGATCTTCCTCTAGATGCTTCTCTTGATAGACATATTTAGTATAAATAAGGGTCGAGGGTATGAAAACCCTAGCTTGGAGATTATTGTAACAGAGTGCTACTCGACTGGAGGTTGCCCCCTCGAAGAGGCCCGTGAACATTTCTTTCTGAATCGAAGTGCTATTTTTGTTGTTGTTCTTATATCATTTATGTGTTATTGTGGAGATTATGCTAGTTATATTACTGTTATTCTGCCATTTATAACATTTTCTTTATGTTCTGCATACTTTTTATATCTGGTATATTACAGAAACATGATTACAATGAGGCTCCAGAGGCCTTTTTCATATTACTCATGAATTCCAAAACCCTAGACATCCAAAAACCTAACCCTAGGAGATGAAACGACAAAAGTTATGTGGGACTGATGGGTAAGTTGGTACCTCAACTTCCCAGGGTCATAAATTTTGCATACGACCTCCATTTTAGGCACATGATATCCCATTGGAAAGATATTTTCAAGAAATACACATTATTTCGTAAAATTATAACTTCATCTACATTTTGACTGTGGAAAGCCAAAAAAACCATTGTTCAGGGCCCCAAAACGGCCTTGGAAGTACATAAATATGTACTGACATGAAAATTTCCAAAATAAACCAGTTGTATTAGGTGCGCGGTCACCAATATCCACCTGGAAGCTGTGTAGGGCTTGATACATCCCCAGAAGTGTAGAACCTACAATTACAATGAATTACAAAAGAACATGTTGAACTAAAAACTGTCAAAAGGGGCCAGTTGGAATAGGTGGGTGGCCACCAATATCCACCTGGATCATAGTCTTTCCATATTTATTTTTATATGTAAAACAATGTGACATTTATTCCTAATTAGTTGCTTACCCTATTTTTTTGATATGATGTGGTAGGTAGGATATGATGTGATTTTATATAACTACGATGACATTTAGCCTTTTTTATCCATTAACACATGGAGAGGTATGATTCACTATCAATCTTAATATCAATTTTTTTAGGCATAATTATTATTGTTAGTTGACTAAATTATCAATAGATCTAAGTTTATTTCCAAGCAATACTACAAATCTTTACTTTCCTACATTCCTAGAATTCGGCTTATATAAGTTCACATTGGTTTAATTTAATAGGCATTTTTAATGTTTTAGTATGATAAGCCATAGATATTTTTCATTTATAATATCACCCTATGGCAAATAGAAGGCCATGAATTGAAGAAACATGGGGCATATTGATTACTTACGGAATCATCCTCTACCCTAATGCTAGAAATTTTGTTGATTGCTCTTTTATTGTTTATAGTTGTGTGGATAATTAAGTCTAGCAATCCATAGATTTGGGAATAATTGGATTTGTAGTTAGAATAAGTAGATCTAAGATTATGTCTAGAAGGATCGTCGCACCTTTCTCAATGTTAAGGGTGGGAAAATCTAGAAGCGAAGCAGTTTGCATCACGGTGGCCTACGACATTGTCGCAGTTTGCTCAATGTTAAGGGTGCGACGATAAATGAATAAAATATTCGAGGGTGAGGTGGCCTCCGATCAGCTTGGATATGAGTCACATCCCTGATCTCATGGGATCATCCTAATCTCCTCACCCTATCCTTTTCATCTTATAAAAGGAGGGGAGTTCTCATGGGAAAGTTAGCTTGGTTAGAATAACTTGGGAATGGTTAAAATTTTTTGGAACTTCAACTTAGTTATAGAGATTCAACTAATGAGATAGTATTCTAGCCAAAAGTTTGGATTAGCTTCAACTATAGCTAATTCATATGGAGTGTTTGGGCCTATGGTGGCTTTGATTTTCTCTTTGTCAAGATGAGATCATAAGTAGCTGTCAAATCTGTAGTCTCAGAATCCGTGGAGCAGAAGTATGTGGGAAGCAAGGAACTGTTGGAAGGAACCTGACAACATAAAGGCATCTAGTTGTTGGATTTACTTCACACACACCCAGGATTTATTTTTCCTAAGGTTTTTCCTTGTTTATTAGTCATAATTAGTCATTATCCAGTCTCCTATATTTTAGGGGAGAATATTCCACCTAGAGAATATTCTCTTCAGTTGACACTTCATTTTGACTAGTTGAGTTGAGTCTAGATGTTGCATT
>JASDQU010402589.1:0-10767 GCA_032191745.1 Picea mariana | reverse complement strand
AAAACCCATGAATATCAACTTGCTAAGTCACCCCATCAATCACCCCGACAATGGTCAAGTGGATTAGTGTAAGATCCAAGCAGTCATCAGAAATGAAAGGAACCTAATGCATATATAAGAGGGTTATAATGATCAAATATGACACATACCATGATACCTTGGACCAATTACCTCACGGAGCAAGAGTCCTCTCCGATGCAAGTCCAAGCCGGTGGTGATGGAAGCTGTTGCTGCTGACAGGACAAATCTGGCGAAGAAGAAGAAAGATGGGCCCTCCAGGGCCATGCTCAGGTCAATCCTGCTCTCGGTACTCCATGTCTAGGACCTATGGGCCTCGAGACATGATCTCCTAGTTATCCCTAGATATCGGGGATAACAGGGCCTAATTAAATATAATATAATAATATTATTCAACTCTCTCTCAGGTAGAATATTCTTCGAAGTTANGCTCTCAGTACTCCATGTCTAGGACCTATGGGCCTCGAGACATGATCTCCTAGTTATCCCTAGATATCGGGGATAACAGGGCCTAATTAAATATAATATAATAATATTATTCAACTCTCTCTCAGGTAGAATATTCTTCGAAGTTACAATATTTCAACAAGTACAGGAAGTATTTTTACCAAAAAAAGTGTTATGACTTATGTAGTAAAGTCATTAATTTGATGTTAGGTTTTGGAGAGTTATGTCATGTACATCCTCCACCACATAAGTATGATATTGACTATGTAATAAGACATTATGCACTACAATAATAAATCATCCAAGTGTCTTCTCTCTCTTTCCCGCATTATTATCTGCCATAGTATTTGTGTAAGTCTGAGAGGATCTATCAGCCAATGCATTTTGAAAAAAAATATTAGTATTTATCGATAACAAAGGTGCTTCTAAAACCATTACCCAGTACAACAGGATACATATGTAAAACATGAGTCATGACCTTAGTGTCCCATGCAAATGTCCAACATTCAGTACAATTCAGTTTCTAATCTCTGCCATACAAAAAAATATATAAAATAAAGATAAATTAAAAGCACATACCTCAGAAAAGTAAGCACATTATATGGAATTCCTTCTCTAATGTACTCCTCAAAGACCAATTTTGCATTCTTTGAGTCTTTCCTGCTAACACAGGCTGTAAGAAGAAAATCTAGCCCCATTCGTGATGGTTGAAGATCCATATCTGTCCTCATGGCTTGGAGTAAAGCCAAGCCATCCTCCAAATTTGACTCGTCTGTTTCACATATAAGGTAAAAGATCTGCACCACAAGAGCTTTTGTCATGGTCTGAATAACAACCAAGAACGGGAACTCAGAAAACTGAACAAGATGACATCAACAAAATCAACCAAAATGAACTGCACTGCAGAAATGTTGATCAATATTGAACATCATATGGTTAAAAAAGGATGGAACCTGGTCACAAACAATGTCCACAAGAGATCTGTCCATCTCTTTCAGTTGCTGGAGGAGGTCAATGGCAGAGCTGATTCAACATATAAAATGCATTGATAAACAAAATTTTAAAAAACATAAAAATAAAAATAAAAAATCACACAATGTCAGCTAAAGTACAGGCTCTTGTGATTCTAAGAAATTTATTTCTTGTGAAAGTGAATGAGACTAAGAAGTCACTATGCACAGGTCTATACCTAAGCTGTTTATGCTTAATGCAGGAAAGGGCTGTTAAACTGCACGCATAGCACCAGTCCTCCTTATCTTTGTACTCATGAAGCAACTGAAACATTTCAGTGAATTTACCTTGCTTCCCAAGGGATTCCTGTAATAATTACAGGCAACCAACCAATCTCTAACTTAGAACCTAATCCACGAATATGTATTTCTGAAAATGCTTGACACTATAAAATTCATCCCCAAAACTTATGTTGTATTGTTTCATCTCTACAAACCCCGTTATACAACAAAATTATCTACTTGTGTGTACTTATCAGAACCATATAAAATTGAGATATTAAAAATTTAAAATATATTAATAAGAAACCTGATCGCTTACTCACAATAAGGGACCTGATCGCTTTTGACTCTGGAACATCACCCGCTTGCTTTATTTCATCATATATTTCAAATGCTTCTGATACCCTTCCATTTGACATAAGTGCTATTATAAAGGCACTTTTAATCTCAGTTAAGTATTTCTCATGCTTTCTTTCGTCCTTGACTATCTGCACCAAAATAGTTATAATGAAAATACAAAAGAATAATGTTAGATGTGCATGCCAGATGATTGAGTATAAAAATATATTGTTTGCAGTCTAATATCAATGAAAAATAACATGAACGAATCATACAACACTCATACTGAAAAAGTTTAGAATTTTTGTAATGCTTGTGATCTTAGGCAGACAATACAGTGGTCAGTAATGACAAAAAGCATAGATATCATATCATGTTAATCCTTATGGTGTTATTCATGTACATTGTAAGCTCTTTAGAATAATACAATTGTTAGTCTCTTTATCAAAAAGCATAATCCCAACTTGTGAGAGAGATGGTTTATAAAGTATTACCCACACCAAAAGATTTGCAAAACCAGATGTTGCATTTGCATTGCAAGTCCTCGGGTTGATGTGATAGCATCCTCCCTCACTCCAGTACTAGCATTGCTGATGGTTTCTGTGTAATGCCTTATGGTTATTATCTATGTGATGTTGAAAGCCAAATTACTACAGTGGCATATCCCTGTGTTGGGATTTAGTTCCACATTAATAGTCCCCTTCCCTTCCTGGTAATGCAATCACTTAATGGATACCAAGTCAAATACTAAATGGTTCCACATAGAGTTCACCTCATCCAAAAATAGGCTATGATACCAAGTCAAATACTAAATGGGTCCACATAGAATTTTCCCTCCATGAATGGATGCTTGCAAAATATAATAAAATACTCTTCAATCTAAGAGGATGTGCTCAAGGGTCACTCACAAAGTGCATCCTTCAAGGTGGATGAGAGATATAACAATAAAAGATTCCTCTTAGGAGAATGCTACATAACCAACCTCCAAAAATAGAAAGTAGTCCACAAGAAACATGCAATCAATCCACATGTGCAAATCCCAAGGCAACCAATTACATGGATGAATGTGCAAGATGAAGTAGTCAAACCCCAAAATAGTAAGTGGGCAACCTCCATTAAAACAAATCCAGGGAAATAAGGGAGAATTAGGGTTTTGACCATGCCAAAACTCCATGAAATAAATAAATATACACCTCCAAGAATAGCAAGAAGTATCTCCAACAGTTCGCCTTCCAAGGATATGCCCAAATATAGACAGATGATCAAGTAAATGCATGTAAGTGTGCTACCTTCCCCCTTGTTAGCACACTTTTTAGCACCTAAATCAGATCTGAAATTCAGTAAAATCAGGGATGAAAAAGTGGCTCATTCTAGGAGAGAATGCCCTAAGTGTCACCGGAAAACCTCCTTTCAGTTTGGGCTGGTGCATGCCAACATCAAGGGGGATTCCCTAAGTACTTCCTGTTGATTTTTCAATAAGCTAGGCTTAAGCATGAAGTTCATTCCATTTTTAGCATTTTACTTAAACCATAAACAATTTGTTGCAGCAACCAAGATCACAAAGAAGAAACACCATGCACAAGTACACAAGAAGTATACTGGGAAATCCTTCTCAACAAGGGAAGAAAACCCAGCCAATCCTTTCCTATATTCTTCAAGAGAAAGACCTCCACCACCATAAAGAACTAGCACACAAAAGAGTGCTCACAACCCCTAGAAGACTAGCGCCCAAGAGAGGTGTGCACTTTTCCCAAGAACAAGTGTTTGCTGAAATTTCCAAACTCACACTTGTGATATAATTCCTCAATGGGGAATTTACCTTTATTTATATTACACTGAACCTGTCAATTGTAGTGTCTATTGGTACAACAGGGCCGACCTCAATAACTTATAATATAATTAATAATTACCATATTAATTATCTTTCACTTTATAGTGGGGCCGACTTGTACCCTTTACATCACAAATAGGGTTACAGGTAAGTCTGACTCTTGTACAATATAGCAAGGGATCTCATACACCCACTAGCTATGTTACCAGGATACGGATACATATACAAATACGGATACAGATCCAGATACGGATTCGCCAGATTTTTGAAAAGCCAGGATCCGGATACGACTGGGAAACGCCACGTACAAAAAATATAATAATATTTAAAAAAAATTTAAAAATATATTCAAAGTAAAGAATCATAACCATTCATGAATCACAACATTAGAACTGAGATCATTAGATAATTTGAAATTGTGTAGACTGAAATCATGATGCATCATCTCATATAAAAAGGGTAATAGTAAATACAAAATTGAGTGTCTCATCACAAAACACTCTACTAGTATGATGGTGTACAATAGGTCCAACTACATATCCTGAAATGGGTCTACATCCTCATCATTTATATATTGCAACTCTACATCATGAATACATGAGGGGTGTCTGGGAATGTTGGAATCTATAGCAGAAATCTGCACTGGTGGTTGGACATCCTCAAGTAGGTTGAGGTGAGTCATGGCATTAAGTGTCATGTTTAAGTCAGAGATCTCAGGTTCCATATCCCACATTCTGCTTGGACCCTTCTTATACTTTGGACCGTAATGTGATAGAAGGCGAAGGTTAGAATGAACATACACAAGATCCTCATCCTTCCCTGCTCCCAGTCTGTTTCTCTTCACTGAATGGATGAAGCCATATGTACTCCAATTCCTCTCAGCTAATGAGGAACTGGCAACCTGTGATAACAACCTTGTCGATAGATTTGAGAGATGAATGCTATCCCCACCATGGAAGACCCACCATGTAATAGGATCCATATGCCCCCGATCACCCATGGCTAGTGGATCTGAAAAGTTACCAATGGACTGTACAAATGCTCCAAATTCCTCACATACTTCCATTCTCATTCCCACATCCCTGTAGATTTTCCTCAAAGTTGTGTTATATCCCTGTACCACTTCAAAATCCTTGTTTGGCATTGTTCTACCTGGTAAAGACAAAACTTTGGAATCATAATACTTGGGGTGTAGTGCATAGACCAAAAGGTGTAATGGCGTGGTCATTTTGTTCCACCTTTTGGTAACTATGTCCTTCACTTCATGGTAAATAGTTCAAGGGGATCATCATCATTGGCTTTGATAATTTTCCTTATCCTCTCTAGCATACTATCTATGCTTTCATCGACTTCCCCCAAACAAGGCATATCTGTGTCAAATGTCCTAATCATGGTCAGAATTGGTTCTGTAAACCGCAGAAGGTATTGGACCTTGTCCCACCATGCATCATCAAGAATGATAGACTTGATTTTTTGTCCTCTATCAGAGGAGGAAGTTCTCCACGACTCCCAAAGAGGGTCGATGACCATTGCCTGCAATGCTTGTCTAACCTCCACAAGCCTCTTTATGACTAAAGTGTGGGAGGCAAAACGGGTTTTGGCAACCTACAAGTTTTGAAGAGTCAAATCTCAAATTAGAAAACAAATACAATTAGAATTTAAAACTTAAAAAACCATAATACAAATAATATTGATTAAAAATGGAGTACCTTGAGTAGCTCCAACTTTGCAAAACCCAGATATATGGCTTGGGACATGAAATGATTGGTGATGAACATTTGGATCTCCTTCGACGCTACATATATTTTATTGATCCACCCAATCTTGCCAATCTTGGCAAGCATAAGGTTCAATGAATGCACCGCACATGGAGTCCGAAAGATGTGATCATACTGACCCTACACAATTAAGCCTGCAACTTTACTAACCTGTGCATTGTCCGTGATTACTTGGACAACATTATGTGACCCTACACATTCTATTGCATCGATAAGAATTATGGAAATAAATGTTGCATCTTTCTCCACTACGCTGCAATCAATAGCCTTTCAAAACATTGCCCCTTGGAGGCATATTGCAATAATATTAATCAAAGGTCGGTTTCTTTGGTCTCTCCATCCATCAGAGACAATGGAAATCCCTGTTTCAGTCCATGTCTCTCGGATTGACTGTAGTTGTCTATCCACAGATTGTTTTTCTGAAGCCAACAAATTGGTGTGGAATTTTCCATAACCAGGGCTCTTCTACCCTTTTGGTGCTTCATTGACTGCCTTAATCATTTGTTGCCAATAAGGGGATCTCACCAAAATGAATGCTAGCCCATTTGCATAGAGGCAATGAGCTACATGTTCATCAACTACTTCTCTACCTTGGTTATTAAATGCTGCTCCAAGAGGTCGCAAAGTAGGCCTTTTATTAGTTGTGACAGCTGGTCTAGATGGTATTGTAGGTTTAGTTGCAGATCCTTGCACAGGAACCTTTCCTTTAGCATGTCTCCTATCACCAACATTTTGCAAAGATGCATAAAACTGAATTTTTGCAGGACTTAAACCTAGTCCAAGTTTGCCATATGCATCATTTGGAGAGGACATACCGTCACCCCTATGTTAGTCAGTCCAGTGAGATGGCCCTTCACTCTAGTGTATGAGCCATTCCGGACGTTATTGCATTCACTGCATCTCCATTTATATGAACCACCCCTAGTAGCTTTCTCGAGGATTTCCACATACTGCCATAAAGGAGATCTTGGATCTTTAGTTGACCCCTCACTCTGATGTGATGGTTCCATGTCTAGCACTGCATCACGCATGTATGGGGAATTTTAAATTGTTGTAAGTAAGAGGCTAGAACATATGTACTAAGTTTTAAAAATCTAATGCATGCTAAGTTTGTTTAACTATGCGTGACATTAGTAATAATTTCACCAAAAAGAAGCTAGGTGCGATCTACACTATACAGTGCTTTTGGATGAGATGCATTTGTAATGTATCTAAGCCTTGTTGTCGGCCTTATACACACTTACAAACATGAGCTAAGTCCCACTCACTTAGTGTGTCCTCGGAGGCACAATGCCTAGGTTCAAAGTCCACGTTGTCACTTTGACTTGAACCTCTTTCGTCTAGGCTAACTCCTAAGGAAGCCAAGGGGGGTAGACCCTAGTTACTAGATGAGATTTAGAGTTTAAGTTCTAGGAGTTGGTTTCAATTTGTTAAATCGTCAGGGGGAATCTAGCCTATGATGTTAAGAAGCAATGCAAGATGCAACAATATAGGATGACAGTCAAAACCTTTTCCTAGGACAACTAAGACTAGTGCGTAAGATTGGGCAAGGGGTCAACTAGATTGAGAGGAGTTTAATTACAAAATAATTACAAGATTACAAATATTACAACAAGATAGATATAACTAGATACAAAGATACAGAAAGAATATCCAAAATATACAAAGTTAGACTAAACTAGATACAAAGGATACAAGATATACAATATACTAACAAGTTCCTTGAATGTGCAGGAAATAAAGATACTCAAGACAAGATAACCATCAACACATCAAGCCAAGCATGCTCACAATAACTCTTACTCTATTGGACTGCTTATCAATGGCCCACAAGACGAAAATCACTCAAGACCCAGTCAAGAGAGTGCCTCCAGGTGGATGCGCAACTTCTTGAAGGATCACACCAGGGATTACAGGAACAACAATAAACAGAAAGTGCATGAAAATGTAAAGTGTTCTGAAATTAAGATATAACCACTTAGAAGATTAATCCACAACGCATAAAATAACTTGCATGTAAATGTAGATATGAGATCAGTGTGCTTGCATGTGTAAATGTAAATTGCAGATAGAGTTGTAGACCAAGGATTAATTAAGATGGTTAAGTGAGATTTGTTTTAATCCTATCTAAGTGTCAACCCAATACTTTCCTCCCCCAATTACCAAGTGACTGCTGGGTGCTCAAGAAGAAAGGCAACAAGGCCTACCCTAGCTCCACAGGTCAGTACTAAGATCAGAGTACTCCCGGAAAGGACGTCGCGCACCACGAGACCGTCCCCGGCCTAGCACCTTTTGTTGCCTTCCTCCGACCCCATTTTAAATGGTAAAGATGGTTGGTAATGGTGCCCTATTAAATCTAATAAATTTTAAACCTATGATCTAAGCATTGAAAAGTGTTTGAGTTCTTAAAGCTTGCTCAAAAAATGTCAATCTGTATTACTATGAATTTTAATTTCCGGAAAAGGGCCTAGGGGACCCAAAACCGAAGTTGAAAGCTAAGTTCTTAGATGTGAAATTATCGCACGTGAGAAATAAGAAATTGAAAATACTTGTGAAATTGAAAATGACGATTATTTAAGCCATTATGATACCTGTGTTTGCATGCATGTGTGTGAAATAAATAATTGAGAAATTGTAACTTGCATGCAGTGAAAAACTAAATATTTAATCTAAGCCTCCACGGGCTCTAAGCTAGCATTTAGGTGTGAGGTCTACTCTAGATAATTTTAGCTTTAAGGATGCATGTAGATATCCACAATTAAACTAGCCAAACTATGAAGAAAAAGATAGAAAAGCAACTAAGCTAAAGCACGGAAAGCAAAAACTGAAAAGAAAAGAATGCAAGCCACTTGTGTAAACTCCTTTGGGCTTGCTTACAGTGATTTAGACAGAAAAGAAGAAGAGGACAGAATTACCACTTTGACAGGAGCCCCGTGAAAGTGTGTTGCGAATAAAATTGGGCAGCATGTACCCTTAACCTGGTGAGAACCTGCAAAAATCAGCAAGCTATTGCTTGTTGATTTTGTTGCAACACACTCAACAATGTTAAGGAAATTTTATGTTTTGCAACAAAAGTTTCCTACATGTAAAACCAGAAAATTATATGAATTTATTGACCTATCTAAGCAAGTTAGCCACCAAAATCTGAAATGAATAAATGACAGAAAATGAAATGGAAATAGAGAAAGCTTCTGAAGTTTTTATGAGCAATGAATGTAGATTCCTGCTTGAATCTATCCCAAGATGCTCTTGAGGCAACCTGCAAACCTTGAGCCAAATGTGAGATAAAACAATAGATAATATCTTTCATGCACAAATAATACAACACAGTTTATATTATTAGAATATACAAAACATATAGATAAGCAACTATACTATTGCTTCACCTACCCTAGTAAACTAATTTACCAGAGCAATTATTGAGCAATTCACAATAAGATTCAAAGAATGATTTCACCTCAAAATAGATAGGAACACCAAGACCAAGTCCCGTACTCCACGATTCCTCCAAAGCTCTTTTTATTCCCAAAGGGAAGAGGTTGTAGCAACAAAGTTGCTCCAAGCTCTTCAAGAACAAATGCAATGAAGCAAGATGACCAATAATGAGAGAAAGAGAGAGAGAGAGAGGGAGATGATGAGAAAATAGTAGCATAACAATACTCTAAAGAATGGTGAATGGTGAATGAGGGAGAGGTTTCTTATATAGCATGAGAGGTCGAAGAGACCCCTCTTGGATCTTTGACACTTGTCCAAAATCCAAGCCAAGAGACAACCAGTTAGGGAAGGCGTGTAGCTTTTGGGGTTGGAAGAGAATGGCAAGTGGGGATGAGAGGAGGGTGAAGTGGCAACATGAGGAAGGTGCATACGCTAAGAGAAAAGCCCACTCCAAGCTTTAAAGCAACATTCCAACTTTTATCAAGATGTTTCCATCTTCTTCAAAAAGAAAGGCGCAACTCCTCAAGGAAAGCGTGAGGTTTGTGGTGAGGATGTGGAGGAGTGTGTCAAACACACTCCTAAATGGCATGTGTGAGGTGTAGGAGGGGCACACCTCATCAAGGAGTGGCCCACGACTCATCTTTAGTGAGTTTCCTATTCTTTCCAAGGAGTGGGGACACATTCCCTAAGAGGGGCGCAAATCCCAAGGAAGAAATAAATGATAAGTGGGTAAATGTCGATGTAAACGTTAGAAAGTGGGGTTGGGTAGGTTAGGAAGTCTCTATCAACCATTTGTCACCTGTACATTACCTTAAATGTTCATTAATTACAAAATTGACATTTTTCCCATGTCCTGGGTTAGCGATTAAAATTGCTTTTATCTGACTACTCCTAAGTGGACAAAACCCTAACAAAACTTGTCCGACTGAGTCGAAACTTGGTCCAAGGGTGTAGGGGGTCTCATTTTATTTCTTTTCAGTACAAATACCCCTATCAAAAGCCCAAGAACCTAGCTTTTACAATTTTTCATCAGAATTAATTAATTAAATTTCCAGCCTTGGGAAATTTTAATTAATTAAAAAAAAACCTATCTAGACTCGACTAAAAATCACGAAACTTCTTGTGATGTCTTGCATGGTCATTTACATCATTCCTAAACACTAGCTACCAGAGGATCACTTCATTAAAACGTCTTTCACCACTTTGGAGGATTTATTGCTAGTGGGAGTGAAAAACTCAAGGGAAATTAATAAGGTTGGTTGGACCAAATTAATAACCTGAGGATAAAAAACACTCAGTGAAAGGAACTCTCCTAATGAAGAAATCCTAAGGTAACTGACCTAACCATGATCCATACAGACCTATTACAATATTAACCCACGCAAGGGTGCAGAACTTTCGTTTACAAAATTGTGTGTTGGAGCAAAAATTGCCTTGTAGAACCAAATAGTCTCTGGCTTGTTTGCATCTGATGATGCATATCTTCATGGTACATGGAGTTGACCCCCTAGTTGAATAGGTGGTCAACATCTGGCTCCACATGGGGACGTGTGTTGGATCTTCTCACATGGGACGAAGAGCATACGAGAATCCAGCATCTACAAAAAGGTGCTCACCAATATCCAACATAAGCATACATATCTACAATGAATAAATGAAATGTTATAAACAACATTTACATAATGAA
>JASDQU010402588.1:0-10767 GCA_032191745.1 Picea mariana | reverse complement strand
AAGAGAGTTTTTCACATATCCTTCTCATATTGAGAAAGTCCCTCTTTAGATGCCATTTTCCCAACTGAGAAGAGCTCTTCCCTGGTAGACATGAAAACTCAAATTCCAAACCGTCAACTAGCTCTAATACCAGTTCATCCCAAAATATCTTTTAAACGACAATGGTTGAGTTATTAAGCATGTGTTAATTTACCATTTAGTAACTTAATGAAAGAGGAAGAAATATCAATGAAATATAGAATTCATAAAGCAATGTACAGATCTGAACATAAGCATGAAGACAACAAACCATAAACACCAAAGTGATAACGTAGTTCGACAATCTCACTTACGTCTCTGGGCCTTTGTCTCAGTGGGATTTATTATTTTTGTTCGAAGCTTTTCAAGTAAATCATGAAAGTTACAATGGATTAAAACAATGATCCATTTGTATTCTACTAGATCTCAAGAACCAATCAAAATTGACGGCACCCAAATCGGATGAACGAAGCTCCCAGAAATGGCCCGCAAAGGTGCGCTCCTTAATAGCTTCCCTACATAGCAATGGCCTTGGCTCAACAATTCAGCAGCATAAACCTATTTTGAACCTATCCCTTTGGCTTAAAAAATCCTTGGTTTATATAGATCTGAAGTTGGTAACCATCTCCCAACTTCTCCTGAAGATCTGGCCTCAAAAGGGCCCAAGATCCCTCAATAATGGATTAAATCCCCTCAAACAGACCCTAAATCCATTTAAAAAATTTATACTATGGTAATAAACCCACATTTGACAAATAAATCAGGCGCAACCCCCTTTCTTAGGGCTCCTGGTCATGTGGGGCACCTCCAAGTGGCCTTGAGCTGGTGCGTTGTTCCTAGCTCCCTTGATCTCAGCCCTAATCTCATGGGTGGTGGCGAATATGGCCATGTGATGTTCCCTCCATGTGCTAAACAATTGAACTGGCCCTCTGATGGTTTATCCCCTGGTCAGTGGGCTAGCCTGACTGACTAGGGATAACCCCCACATATCCGCTCTCCAATCAATACAGTCGGGTCACATGGAGTGTCAAACGGTAAGGCCCAAAACCGGGGGCTATCTCCACCATATCCACACCCAACAACAAAGGATTGGGGCATATGGTTATAACTCCACGCAAAGAAAGGAACCGGGAGCTACACCATGGAAAATACCATGCGCGCCATAACACAGGGCATAGTCACATGAGTGTGGTCATGTGGCAAGTGTTACATCGGGGGATGGGGCCTAGCCCCAGCCCTAACCTCTACCAACTATACCACTATTCAAACTTAAATACAAAGTTTGAACTTAGAGGTTAAGAAACATTGCGAGGGCGAGCTGGCTAGCCCGACCCTGCCAAGTCGTTTTCCTGGTGGGAGCTCGCATGTTCAAATCTGGTGAAATACAAAAAAAAATTCCAACCAAACGAGCCAATAAATGGGTGCCATGTGGCAGCCCATGTCTGGGCCATGTGGCACCTTCCCATTTGATGGATAAAATACCACATGTCAAGCACCCATTGGTCCAACTTTCTACCCAGTTGTTAGTCCAGTCACCTATCACTGTACCTTCCACGTTTCATATGAACCTGCCACTATACCTTCCATGTGTCATACATATTGTACGGACTTGCCACGTCAGCCGTATGAATGTGCCACATGTCACCCTTGCAGTGGTAACATGTGTCACTCCATGATTGGTCCACCTGTACCTGTCCACATCAACATCCATGTACCCTTTCCACATTAGTTGTACGATCATATGGCCTATACAATCATCTTCCACGTGACACTATACAGACTGTACAGTCATCAAATTTTTGCCTATTTGGAAAAATGAACAGATCGCAATATCTTGTTCATGTGAGGTCTGTTTGAGCCCATTCAAGTTGTGTTGGGTTTGTAACATCGAGGCCTACACACACTCCCATTTTGAAGAGATTCTAAGAACTTTTATTTTTAGGCCTTTCTGAGCCCCATCTGGCTCCTAGATCCAATTCTGGATCAAACGTATGCCATTTCACCTTCTTATTGCTTAGTTTCTAGCCATATATATAGTCTTCCTCATTTTTCTGTAGAAAATGTTCCACATAATTGAGTTGTGCCTTTAACTACACCATTTTCTTGACAAATTCTTCATCACTCATCCTCTTTATTCCAACTGGTATGACATTTGTTTTCCTTTGATTGTGAATTTTTTATGAACCCGTGTCATGACTATTAGTAGTCATATTCATCTCCACTTTTATGACCTTCTTCATGCTCAAATGTGAGTTGCATCAAGCCTCCTCTGTAGCAAGTCTCTGCATCTTTCCACTCCATACCTCATCATTCTTCCCTCATTAGCTTGACCTACTGGTATTCTTCTATTTCTGTCTCCTAGAACCTTCAGAGCACTCCTTCCCTTCTCTGGATTCTACACCTACTCACCTTTATCTGAGAACTCTCATTGTTCTCCTCACTTCCAATAATCTGCTAGAAGTATTTACAACATCCTTTGCTGCAAGGTTCTACCGTAGGCTCTTTCTCTTCAAGAGCCTTATCTACTCTTCATCCTCTGTTACAATTTCTCTTGTTGTAATGGATGATAGCACTTTCCTTATATATTCTTCTGCTGCTACCTGTAAACATTTCCATGCTTCCTAACCAGAGTTAAAACATCAAAAAAAATTTCCTCTCAGTCCTACCACCTTCACTATGGCAATGTTCCCTATCTGCAATTTCTCCTCTTGTAGAATTTTCACTGTTCTTCAATTCCTAAAGAGAATGCTCCTACTCTCCAAAGGAAAAATTCCTATTACAAATTCTCTTATCTTTGTGACTTAATCACTCTGTCTTCAACCTACATTTATAATTTTCTTGGAATTTTTCTTCTGCTACTAATTGAACAAGTAGCAATGAACCACCTCTGATTCCCTCTCTTCTCAAGAGAACACCTGCCTTGAATTCCTTTCCAAAGAATATACCTGCATAAACATCAACAATAAAACCAATCTTCTTTATCGTCTTCTCTCAATCTGTACCTTCACTGTACATGCAAGAATTTCCCTCATCTGATCTCTTTTCTCAAATAGCACAACTGTGCTCTGATACCAAAAATGATGACCCACTAGGTCTTTGTCCCATAAGTTGTAGAGAACTTTTCACTATGTTGCGCCCTGTAAAGAGTATTCTGAACTCTCTTTCGGCCCAAATCCTCCTTTGTGTGAACATAGCTCTGATATTTTTGTTTTCCCCTCAAGTTCCTTTGTGTGTGGCACTAGCTCCTTGCATTATCCTCATGCATTTCCTTTGTTCTAGGAGTTAGACCCTTTCCTTTCACGTGAATGAATACTATAACATTTTTCTAACTCCCATTTGTTAGCTCCTTCAGACATTGGCACCCCTCTTTTAACTCGTCACATGATTGAGGGCTATGACCGAGGAATATGTTGCGGTGGGGTGAGTCCTCGACTCATATCCCAAGGTATTGGGTGCCGCACTAAGCCACACTATGACACATATCTTTCCATTAAATCACATGTCGAAATTGCGAGGAGTGCCTCTATTTAACCTGTGTGCTAGTTGAGAGCCCACAATTTTTGTGGAGCATTGATCTCCTTTGTGAACGAACGGTTGGATCGACCCTTATTCCAATGCACTATCATCATTGATCATTTCAGCGATCAACGATGGATCTTTTACCACACATTTCCTTTTCTAAAGATCATTGTCAGTTGTTGATCCCTTGAACTGGGTTTCTATGTCGTTGATATTTTTTAACGATCCATCTCGTCCGTCGATTTGGATACGAAATGGATTGTCACGACTTAATTGAGATGTGATACAATGATCACATTCATTTGGTCACATATAGTGAGAATCTCCCTCTAACATCAATCTAATGACTTCTATTCATCAATGGAATGATCTGATGGTTCATGATACCATTATTTGATGTATCACCATTGATCCAATCTATGATCAATGGTTGATATTCTCCCTTGCTAGGACATACACTTCCTCACGTTTCTTCTACACACTAAACTTGCATTTCATAATAACTTCTGAAACCAACTAGAATTTTGTTGATATTCAAACTTCTTTCACACCCTACACACAAAGTGGAATTCAGGCTATGTCCACCCGTGATTCTGAACAAACTTAAAACCATCAATTTAATTCGAGATTCTTAACATAGATAAACCTTGGAACCTACACAAACAATTTACAAAGAACCTCTTCGACTGGTGGAACTTATCAAACCTTGTTATCGATTATAAAATCAACAATTCGTCACAAAGTTACAAAGGAAATGAAATCCACTCAAACACATAGGAATAATGGAAAACTCATTGTCTCGTTTAGTTCATTTATTGTACATAGATTTACATAATGATTTCTTCCTTCTGATCCTGATTAAACCTTTCATTGGCCTCTATTTTCCCTTTTGGCCACAATTGGCCTCTTCTGCACACACACACCTCTCTCTTCCCATTTTCCTGTTTGTATACCACTTCTCAAATTCCTCATGCTTACATATTTAGAATCAAAGGACCCTGAAACTAGAATTGGTTCAGATCCATAATTTTCTCAACTAGCTAAGTGTAACAACCCTCCATAAATTAAATTGAACATCAATGTGTAAACGAATACCACGAAAGTAGCATATATATTTTTTAGAAGAACTAAAAGATATTATGTCACTAATTTTAAGTTTCTAACTAGAAACACCACATGATAACCAAGAAAGTTCATCACCTCTACATTTAGAAGGGTTGCGCATAATGCACCATATTAATTATACCGAAACGCATGTATAAAATTATAAACAATCACTAATAATTTATTTTATCCATTAGCTTACTATTCGAAACACATGTATTAAAATTATAAACCTTCACTAATAATTAATTTTATCCATTTACTTACTATATTTTACTAAAACTTGTTAGGATCATGACATTAATATGATTACTAAGATTCCTAAAAAGAAACAACAATGATGCCATACAACAATATTAAAATAGTAAATGATTTCCTTAATAAAATTTCATTAATGACAAATATGAATATATAACTCATTTAAATAACTAAAATAAGTCTTGACCCATGTAGAGTAATTATAAGTCCATAAGCAATTATAATGTGAATGTATACATATAAAAATGTAGAGTAATCTAAGGAATAATTAATTTTAATTACATTAAATCATTAAATTCATTTCTTTGGATTCTAATATATAATTCTTAAATAAAGTCGTAATAATAATCTTTATTATAGCTCATCAAATCCTTAGCATAAGACCTTTTTATAAAGCCTAAATTCAATCAACCTTATCGTTTACCCTTTCGTTGTGACTTATAATTTTATAATGTAAAGATATTATAAATATAAATATGTAAAGGTAGTTAGAATAATAAAAAATCAAGAAGTGATACAATATTAGAGGTATGCCAAGAAGAAAAAGAGGATAACAAAGTAGACAATCGTCTTCTTGATATTGGTTCCCTTGACGCCATTCTAGATTCCCACTGAATGATTTCATAGGAAACCCCATACAACTACAGGGAAGGATAAAAATAAAAAGTTTGGTTGATAGAAAAGATTGGATAATAGTGGGAGAAACATGAGGAGATAGATCCTGTTAGGGTTGGATTTAGTTTGAGCGAAATGGTAAGGTCAAAACTAGTTGCACCTTGAGACAAAAATTAAATTTTTTTTTGGTGTGGAAATTGGAGATTATGGACACACTAATGAAAATAAATATATCCGTTTATATCAATATAATTTGGTCAATATGATTTGAATCCCATATAATATATCAGAGAGAGATTTATTTCATATTTGTATTTTTATTTTTTAAAATTATTCAACTAATTTCAATATATATTTGTATATATATATTGATTTTGTAGATTTTAACTTTGTACAATATTTTATTGCAAATATATTTTCAATAAAAGAACAAAAAAGATAAAATAGAAAATACACACATTACACATATATTTTTCCTCTAGAAATCCAAAGTGGGAAAATCAACGTATTATATATTCATTCATAGTGATGCATTTTTTACAATAAAATATACATATATGAGCCAACGACATCCAAAACCATAACCCATTGACCTGGATTAGTCAACAACCCTAATTTCTTAACTGGAAATAGAAAACCATCGGCAAAAACCATGTGCCAAAACCCTGTCCAACAATGGACACGAAAATTGAGGCAACGTGAAAAACGAGGAAAAAATGTGACACGTTTCCCGAGGAAGAAAACATTTCTCGGGGGAACTTCCCCCGAACCCCTACAACCCCCCTGTACACCCGACGCAATGTAGCAGACACTACAACTAGTTGTGTAAAGAATATAACACATACCCAACACTATCCCACTTGTTGTTTTCTTTGAATACAGAGGGTTACAGGGTTACATAGTCAACAATCCAGAGAAACAATGCCCATGGATCCTCTACACCAAGAGAACTTCTCAATGCTCACATATTTTTTTAATGAATCTACAACATTCTTCAAAGTGTCCACCTTCATCAAAAACACTTTATTTTCTTCAATCATGTCTCTCACAAAGTGATATTGAATATCAATATGCTTTGTCTTTGAATGATAAGCCAAGTTCTTCACCATAAAAACTTTGACTGTCACAATCTATCCTTACAACTTGTTGTACCAACCCAATACCTGATCACAATCTTTGTAACCATACTATTTCCTTACTTGCATGAGTGGATTCCATGTATTCAACTTCTATAGTTAAAAGTGACACTACATCCTGAGTTTTTCTCATCCAACTGATTTCTCCTCCAAATAGGTTAAACACATACCCGCTTGTAGATCTCCTACGATCCAGATCTCCATCCCAGTCTGCATCCACAAATCCATGTATGTCCAAGACTCTGTCCAATCCTAGTCTTCCTTGGTAGCATAATCCATAGCTAGCAGTGCCACGTAAATACTTGAAAACCCTTTTACTGTTGTCCAATGCTCCTTCCTTAGTTTTGACATATACTTCTCAAAACTCCCACTGCATGTGCAATGTATGGTCTAGTACAAACCATTGCATACATCAAATTTCCAACTACACTCACATATCGAACACGAGACATGTCTTCCTCCTCTTCCTTTCTCTTGGAACAATGGTCTGCAGATAAATTTACACCAACATGAATAAGGACCTTGACTGGTTTAAATTTCTATATATTAAACCTCTGCAATATTGTCTCGACATATTTTCTTTGATTTAACCAGAGTTTCCTTTTTTTTTCTGATCTCTTTTAATTTCCATTCCCAAAATGAAATTTGAAGCACCAAGATCCTTCATGTCAAATTTAGAGGACAACTGAGTTTTCACATCCTGGATAATCTCCTTGTTGTTTCCTATTAGCAACGTGTCATCCACATATAATACCAATTAAATCAAATGATCACCAATTAATTTAAAATACACACAATGATCCTCTTTGCTTCTTGTGAAGTCAAGTCCCAGCATATAAATATAAAATTTTTGATACCACATCCTTGGTGACTGTTTTAAACCATACAGGGACTTTTTCAGCTTGCATACCAGCACCCTCTTTCCATTCACAACAAAGCCTTCTGGCTACTTCATATAGATTTCTTAATCCAGATCCCCATGTAGGAATGTTGTCTTCACATCCATCTGTTCTACTTCAAAATCAAATGCAGAAACAACGGATAACATGAATCTTATAAAAGTTAACTTGGAAACAAGAGAAAAAATCTCACAAAAATCAATTCCCTCAATAGGGGAATAACCCTTTTCTACTAATCGAGCTTTGTATTTCTCCACTTTTCCTTCTGCATTCATCTTCTTTTTAAATACCCATTTGCGGCCAATGGGATTTCTTCTAGTCGGAAAACCACTAGATCCCAAGCCTCATTCTTATCCAATACTTCCATTTCTTCATCCAAGGCCTTTTTCCATAGCTTTCCATCCTCTGAATCCACTGCCTCCCTGATAGTTCTAGGATCATCATTAGTAATAGACAAAGAAAAATTTGAACATAAATTATATGGAGTATACCTTTTAGGTAGCCTTCTTTCTCAAACCGATCTCCTCAATATTGGAGTATGAGGATCTTCTTCTTCTTATTTTTGTTCTTCTGTAGAATTTGATTCATTATCGTTTAAATCAAACTCTATTTTATCTGGTTCTTCCTTACTTGTTAGGAATTCATGTTTAACAACATCCTTCATTTCTCTAAATACCACATCTCAACTATACAAAACCTTCTTAGTTTCTAGCTTCCAAATCTTATAACCTTTGAGACCATATTTATACCTAATAAAGATACACTTTTCATCCTTCTTATCTAGCTTACTCATGTTTTCCTTTGGAACATGAACATAGGCCTCACAGCCAAATACCTTGAGATGTGTGAGAGAAGGATTATTACCAGTCCATACCTCTTGTGGATTCTTGTCATCCAGTGCTAATGAGGGTGATATGTTGACAAAGTAACATGCAATACCCATTATCTCTGGCCAGAATTCTTGCCCTAACCTGGCACCACTGAGAATGCACCTTTATTTTTCCATCAACGTCTTGTTCATCCTTTCTGCAACTTCATTCTGTTGAGGTGTATATGGAGTATTCTTCTGCCTTTCTATACGACACTTCTTACAAAATTATTCAAATTTATTCCTGCAAAACTCTCCACCATTATCTGTCCTCAAGACCTTAATTATTTTCTTTGTTTGATTCTCAAAAAGATCCTTAAACTCGTTAAACCTATATCAAATACTTTATATTTCTTCCTCAGGAAATATATCCAAGTATTCCTTGAGAAGTCATCTATAAATGAGACATAGTACAGAGATTTTCCCAATGATGGAACCCACACAGGTCCAAACACATCACTGTGAACTCGCTGTAAAATTCCTTTTCCCTCGTTGCGCTAGAGGGGAATCTTACCCGATTCTGCTTCCCATATACACAATGCTTATATTAATCAACATCCATAGGGTAGTTATACATACCTTCAAGAATACCTTTACCGTGTAGTAGTTGAAGACCCTTCTCTCTGACATTCCCCAATCTTTGATGCCACATCATAACCTTTTCTCCAGAGATGGTATGATTTCTTTCTTCTTCAACTCTAATATCAGGAACAATGGAACTCTTACACCCATCACTAATAGTGCTTCCTTGCAACTTATACAAAGTTTCAAACCAAAATCCCTTCAACAACGCCATTGCTCCTTGAAGCATCCTACATGTTTCCTTTTTAAATATTGTTTTTACCCCTGCATCATCCATTTTCATTACAGAAATCAAATTTCTCACCAATCCTAGGATGTGCAGAATGCCAGGTAGTGTTCTAATCCTTCCATATATGATCCTCGACTTGACTTTTCCTCGAACTATGATTCTGGTTTTCGAGTCATCACCTAGGAAAACATTAGCTCCATCATACCTTTCATATTCCTAGGACCACTCCCTGTGGGGATTCATATGAAAGGATGCACCTGATTCAACCAACCATGCCTCATTATATGCATGTGTGCTTGAAGAATCCAAGTACACATCCCCTCCTTCTTTTTTGGAGGTATTTTCTTCTGTAGAAGGAGATTCTTCAGATCCCTTCTTTTTCTCAACTTTGGATATACATTGTTTCTTGTAGTGCCCTTCTTTTCCACATCTCCAACATACCTTTACAAAATTTCCTGGAGACTTAGATCTTCCCTTAGAATTAGATCTCCCACTTGAGGACTTAGATCTATTTCTTTCCTGGGAACATCCTCTTGCAAATAATGCATCTATGCTATTTCCATCTCTTCCATCTCATCTCCTTCGACAACAAGGATGAGACCACTTCATCAAAATTCAAGGAATTTTTGTTACTACCTATGGCCACAACCAGACTATTCCACGAGTCTGGTAAAGAGAAAAGTAAACTGATACACTTATCTTCATCTAAAATTTTAATCTCAACAAATACTAATTGACTTACCATAGTATTTAAGGTGACCGAGTCTCCATCTCTCATCCTTAGGTTATATAGCTTCTTTCTCAGGAAGAGTTTATTTACTAGGGACTTAGACTAATACAACTTCCCCAAATTATCCCATAAATCTTTGGCTGTAGCTTCCTCTGACACATTTAGTAATATTGAATTTGAGAGACAGAGTTGGATTTTTCTCTTCGCCTTCCTATCCAACTTTTTCCAGTCATCTATTGAAGTTCTTGTAGGTGTAGTACCTGGATCCATCATGATCCAATGATCTCTTTCCACCAACATATCTTCCATCTTGAGCTTCCACAACTAAAAAAATTTCCCATTAAACTTCTCAATCTCCGTTTTCGAACTGCTCGCCATTTCTTTTCACCTAAAAATTCAATACCATAGATCTCCCACTGTAACAAGGCTTATCACAGTCCCAATCCAAACCCTTGACCACAAAGGCGTCCCCTTGAAGCCAACAAATCTTTGATACCACATGTATATTTTAACCTTGTACAACATTTTATTGCAAATATATTTTCAATAAAAGAACATAAAATATACAATGGAAAATACACACATTACACAGATATTTTTCTCCTGGAAACCCAAACCGAGAAAAGAAACATATTCTATATTCATTCATAGTGATACATATTTTACAATACAATATACATATAGGAGCCAATGACATCCAAAACCCTAAACCAATGACCTTATTCCTTAACTGAAAATAGAAAACCATCGACAAAAACCATGTGCCGAAAAATGTCCCAACAATGGACATGAAAATCGAGGTGGCACGA
>JASDQU010402581.1:0-10785 GCA_032191745.1 Picea mariana | reverse complement strand
ATTTCTTAACAGAGATCAAGGAAATAACACTAGGTGGGACTGCCTTAGGTATCCTGTACAATTTCCTGTTCAAAGTAATAATAACACTACGAGGCCTATACTCATATACAACATGATGTTTCCATAAATAAGGTTGGCCCAAAAGAACATCACAAACTTCAAGAGGAGAAACATCACACAATACCTCGTCTTTGAAGGGCTTGATGTCATACGATATTCGACATTGTTGGCTAACACGAAGATCACTTCCTTGGTGGAGGCATCCATTGGTGTAGGGTTGTGGGTGCGGCGTTGTCGGCAGGGCCAACCAATTGACGACCTCTGTTGATATGAGGTTATTTTGACTACCGCTATCAACGATGAAGTGTAGCAGGGTTCCTTTTATCCACATTTATGAATTGAAGAGACAGTCTCCTTCTTCTGGCTTGTCTGGTTCACATGTTGGAGCTTGGTGGTATCACCAGTGGCACTAGGATTCACATCAATGATCCATCTTCCCCTTTCTGGTTCTAGATCAAAGTCAGAATCCGCATCTGATTCAAAGGCTTTCACTTCGGCCACCAGTGACTACTTTGAGTTTTAGTCAGCAGTATTACGCGAAGGGCTCTTATGGAAGTCGCACCACTTTCTGGTATCTTTCTTTGTCTTTACAGTGTCCTTCTTTGCTTGCGTCTTGGATTGGTTGTCTCGATACTGTCCATATTTTCTCTGTCCTTTGTTCTATGGGTTGGGGCCGCCCTTTCCTGGTTTTTGTTGTGGGGGGTTCCCAGGCCCAAATTGCCTCGTCTTTTGTTTGAGCTTCTACTCGATTTTGATGGCATATCTATAGGCCACGCCCAAGGATGAGATGTCAAGAAATTCCATTTCGGTCTTGATGTATCTATGTAGATAACCATGATACTTGAGCACTAGATGTCGCTTCAAATCTTTGATACCCAGCTTGGTGCGCAAGGTATGGAAGATATTTTTGAAATCTGACACTGCTTGGATTCTTTCTTTCTGCAGTGTGGTCCATTCGGTATACAAGTCGTCATGACTTCTGATAGGATAGTATTGTTCCTTAATAGCATCCCTGAAGGAGTCCTAGCTGGTCATGACTGTAAATAATGAGGGTTTCTTTGTTTCCTTTTTCTCACAAAAGGTTTCCCACCAATCTTTGACATGGAGAATGACTTTGAGGAGTGCAAAAGTAATCTTTTCTCTATTCGAAAAGTTATGGACAAAAAAATACCCTTCTAGTAGATTCAACCACTTGTCTACAACATCTACGTCTATCTGAACTTCAAATGTAGGAATATAAAAGTTTATTTTACCTTGAAGGGGGTGGCACCTCCGCTCAAAGAATATGCATCACTTGTTGGTAGCCGCCGAAGGATTTGCACGAAACTATCCATCATCTCATTCTTCTGTTGCGTGAGGGATTATTCAATAAACAATTTGAAATGATATCATGTCCCATCATCTTTCTTTTCTCCTTCCATGAGAGGTCGCTTGGGTATGTGAGAGATTTTCTCCTCAAGAGAAACAAGGTTGAGACCCAACTCTTTGTACTCCGACCTCGTCAGGGACATGCATTAAGACGACAAGAAGTAGACCGCTCTGATACAACTAATCCAGATTTTATGAGAAGAACAAAATGACTATAGATTATTAACAGGTTCTTAACAAAAAATAATAGAGATACAATAAAATTGGTTTTCTATTCAATAATGAAATAAGCTGAAACTGTAAAATGCAGCGGAAACAAGCTTGCTGGAATGGTGGCGGCTTATCTCTGAGAAGAGATGTGACAACTACGCTCATTCGCAAGAATATGATTACAATGAGGCTCTAAAGTCATTTTTACAATAAGCAGGAATGCCAAAAACCCTATACATCCAAAAAACTAATCCTAGGAGATGAAGCGCCAAAAGTCATGTGGGCCCTGTTTGGGTAAGTTAGTACATCAACTTCTCAATGTCGTAACTTTTGCATACGAGATACATTTTAGGCGTATGATAGCCCGTTGGAAAGGTATCATTGAGGAGATTAATTTTAGGAACAATATTGAAGGAAATTCCATATTACAAACCTGTGTTCTCAAAAAAACATCGTTTAGGGCCTCAAAATTACTCCAGAAGTGAAAACTGCTAAAAATAGTAAATTACCAAAATTGCCAGAAAAATGTTTTGAGCCAGTTGGAAAAGGTGGGTGGCCACCGATATAAACCTAGATCACATTTTCATACTGAATCGCGAGGGTTACACTCTGAAACAGGATTATAGTGGAAAACCAAGACATTTTATTACTTGAGGAAACAAAATATGTAGGGGTTGAAGTAGAATCACTTCTAGCTAGATGTTTGAGAAATGGTCAACATGTTCATACTGACTTGTGAGGGGTATCAAGAGGACTGGCCATTTTATGGAATCTTGCTACAGTCGTATTTGATAACTTCTTCATGACTAAATGGACCACCTCAACAAGCTATAGATTCATTGGTTCACACAAAGAGGGGCTCATTACTAATGTTTATGGACCACCTAATCTAGAAAAAAAATCCCCTTTACTGGAAAATATGGAAGATCTTGGTGATCTCATTCTACACCAACAATGGATCCTCGGTGGGGAATTCAACATTATCCTTTCCCTCAAAGAGAAGAGAGGTGTCCTCCAATGTTTATAAAATGATAGTGACGGATTATGTACTCTCATCAGAAACCTACGCATGATATATCTAGACAACATAAATGGAGTTTTTACATGAACCAATCGAATATATGGATATCAACAGGTATTATGTCTTCTTTATTGCTTCCTAGTTTCAAAGAATCTCATGTTGGAAGGATTACAAGAGGAATCCAACATCATCCCAATTGCAAGCTTCAACCACTGGCCCATACAGCTATGACCGGATACTACAAGATCTCCATGACATAAGCCATTCCGATTCAATTCTTTTTGGATAAATCACCCTAATTTCCAGGAGAATGTTTAGAAGTTGTGGGAGGATGCCACCATTCCCCATGACACCTTAATGTACTGCTTCCAAAAGAATTTAAAAAATTCCAAATTGCACCTAAAGGAATGGAACAAAAACGTCTTCCAAGCTCAAAGGGACCTATAAAATAAAATTGCAGACATTCAACAACATATTATAACACAAGGAAACATCGATCAACTACAAGAAGAAGAGAAGCATCTTAAACAAAAACTAAATGAAAATATGATCAAGAAGAGACCCTTTGAAGAAAAAAATCTAAGGTCCAATGGCGAGAAAAAATCTAAGTTCTTTCACAGGTCTATGATCCAATATTGACATATCAACATAATCATCAAGTTGAACAATGCTCAGGGGAAATAAATCTTGTATCACAATAGCATTGAGAAGGATTTGGTCGATTATTACCAGGATCTTCTTTCGGAACCCTGCTCTAATAAATCGATGACCATTCACAAAATAACTCATCACATCACCTCCCTAATCTTGGTAGAATATATTTCATCTATTTTAAGGTCGATCACTCTAGAGGAGGTGGATTATGAAATCAAGGATATGCCCAATGGAAAATCACTAGGACCAGATGGCTTCACCACATAATTTTTTCATCACTGTTGGCACATGGTATGAGATGAAGTATGGAAGATAATTGAATATTCTTGGAGCTCTCTCATATTTTTTCCTACCATCAATGCTATGTTCTTCATGCTCATTCCTAAAGAGGAGCACGACATGAATCTGAAGCAATTCCACCCCATAGCGCTCTGTAATGTCATCTACAAGCTTATTACAGGGGTAATTTATCTCCAACTCAAACCTGCCCTCCCTTTCATTATTTCTCATCAACACTCAATCTATGTAGAAGGTCTCTAGATTTTGGATAGCATTATCCTCACTCACGAGGTTATTCACTCTCTAAAATCTTTTCACACACTGGGCATGCTTATCAAGTTGGACTTATCTAAAGCCTTTGACAAGTTAATATGGAAATACATGTGATCGCTTCTCCTTTCCTTTGGTTTTAGTGAATATTGGGTCAATTGGATTCTCAACCTTACCTCCTCATCCTTCTTCGCGATTCTGGTCAATGGGGTCCTTGCAAGGACCTTTTTCCCTTATAGAGAAATTCACCAAGGGGACCCACTTCCCTCCTTCCTTTTTGTCATCATGGAAAAAGGTCTCATCCCCTACATCAAAGTTGCTATAGTCAATGGATTCCTTTTTGGCCTCCCCCTTCATGGTTTCCAATCTCCCATCTCTCACATGTAGTTTGTTGATGACACCATGATGATGGCCAACCCAACTGCTAAAGAAGCTAATAAAATCCTTTGTATACTCAATGACTTCAGTGAAGCCTCTGGAACCTTCATTAATACTGAAATATCCCAGTCTCTTTTATTCAATACCCCTCTCGTAGTCCAAATTCACATCACCTGCATCCTGGGTTTCACCAAGAGCTCCCTTCCATCCAAATATCTTGGCATCCCTCTGATTGACAATGCTCTACGCAACAACTCATATGAAGAACTTCTTTCTTCTTTGGAAAAATTCCTCAACTATTGAACCTTTCTCTCTCTCAATATCGCAGGTCAGCTAGTGCTTCTTAAGTCATTCCGTCAAGCCATCCACATCTACATTTTTTCATCTTTAGCAGCCCCTACTTCGGTGCTCAAAACTACCTAAACTCTGCAAAAAAAAAATTTATGGCATGGCACAAAGGAGGGGAAAAAATGGGCACTAGTCAGTTGAGACAATCTTTGCAAGCCAAAGCATGTTGGAGGCTTGGGGTTGAGAGACCCTTTCACTTTGAACCAAGTCTTGGGAGCCAAAATATGGTGACAATGGCTCAAAAACCCAAGAGACCTTTGGGCCAAATTGTGGAGACTCAAATATACCCCAATAGTGGAAGAAGTGGGACTTATCAGATTGAATGAGCAAAGTATTGGTTCATTAATTTGGAATGTTGCTAGGATCAATCACAATTTAGTGCAAAAGCATGCTTTTTAGGATATCAGGGATGGTCCAGATTCCCTTTTCTAGACAAAATATTGGCAACGCATGCAACCGCTATAGAAAATGAACACATTATTGCACTTTCAAGCTCAGATGGAGCAAACCAAGACTACCTGGGTGGCTGACTATTGGAAAAACTCTTCCTCCTCTTGCTTCTCTAGGGAGTGGAAAGAAACGAGTGAGGAGCTTGGGATCCAGGTAGAACTGGATCTAAATCCATGGCAATATGAAGCAACATGAAGGAACATCTAGCATCTCAACCTGTGGTCAAAGTTAAGTATGTTCCTCTGGTTAGTTACACATAAACGTATCCTTACATGGGATAATCTCTGGAAAAGGGGTTTTGTTAGTCCCTCAGCGTGTCCACTCTATATGCAACACGAGTAGAGCATGAAGCATATTCTCAATTAATTTCAATTCATCTCTACCCTCTGGGATTAGAAAGCTACAATAATGAGAACCTTTGATCCCAACTGAGAGAACTTCACTTCCACAATTGACAAATGGAGACTTTTGTCTTTAAAAAATCCCAACTTAAATAGGATATGGAAATTGATTCTTGGGTTTTTAATGTTGAAAATATGGAAGGAAAGGAATCAAAGAACTTTCCATACAAAACAACTTGCCTGGCATAAAATCTAGTTTATGATCCATGAAAATATTCAAGAAACTGTGCACCTCAAAAAATGGATGGCCGAAGACCTGAAATGTGATACACATGAAAGGATTATTCTTCTCCAATGGGAAATTGGATTAACCTCCCTCCCTCTATAGAGGCATGCCAACTCGATATTCTCAAACAATGCCATCTCATGGCATCGATCGCCTCCAAGATTCCTTAATATCAACTTTGATGGAGCCTCCAAGGGAAATCTCAGCCCGATGGGTTTTGGGGTAGTATTTTGAGATGATCGTGGTCTCATTGTTATATATTAGAAAGAAGTTTGGGACATGATTCAAATAACTTCGTTCAACTCTGGGCACTCATCTGGTGAATCCAAGATGTCAGTCATCTTGGATTCAAAAGAAGCTCACTATGGAAGGCCTAAGTAATCATGAACATGTTCTCCATAATCCAGAATGGATCTGATCCTGCCAAGATCTCCCCTAGTTGGCATTTTATAGACAATTAGTCAGGAAACATGAACTCCAACCAACCCAACTGAGCAATGCCGTTTTTTTGTTAAAATCAAGAGATATGTATGGGTTTATAGAGGACAACTCTTAGTTTTTTTGGCCCTATGAGGCAGTAGACTATTTTAACTAGCACTCGGGTTGCCAAGTTGGGATGGTTTCCTTTGTTGGCAGCCCAAGTTCACAGAAAACCTGAATGTAATATTTTGCAGTTATTAGAAGATAATATCAAATTCTAGCTTACACAGAAAAAGAAAATATTGTAATACCAACACTAATTTGCTTTGTACTTTTCCCACATTAGGTAAGGTAATTTTTTKGAGACTTGTCTTTATGGCTAGTGATTTGTACCATGTGTTAAGTTAATGATTAGTAATTTTCCATGTTTCTCCATGCTATAATCTTTAGTAATTTATAGCTATAATCTAGATTTATCTTTATGGCAAGTGATATGTACCATGCATTAAGTTAATGATTGGAAGTGTTCTCTTTCTATCATGTTCATTGGATAATAAATAATGTGATATCAAATGTACACAAAAAAATGGTACACACTAATCATTAGCTTAATACATGGTGCATAATTTTCTCCATAACAACATAGCTATCATACAAATTTATAACAAAAATAAATAATAAAAATATATTAAAATATCAATTCAACAACCTTATAACATCTTTAATATTCACAAAATACAACAATAATACTCTCTATGCTCATTCTACACCATTTAATAAATCATCATTTAAATCTGATGATGCACAACTCAGTAAACAGAACATTAAATACTATGTAGCCAAATCAAATGCTCTTTAACATTTAGCAAGGTGCTCATTGAATATAAATGCTCTTTAACATTTAGCAAGATGCTCATTGTGTATGATGTAATTGACTCACCACCTCCCACAGTCATGAAAATCCGTATCTCCATTGTCATGTATCTCCATTGTCATTTGGCTTATAATTTTTGTTGACGCGTTTTTTAATATGCCAAAAATTTTCAACTTTACCTTGCCCTATAAAAATTGCCACGTGGATTTTTATCAACAACGGCGCGAAGCGGACAACGTATCGGTGTCACATTTTTTAACTTATATAACAACTTTTGCTCAAATTGTATATTGTTTGTTATCAATATGGGTAACCTGTAGCTATAATTTAGTAGTGTTGTTTGTTATCAATATGGGTGATCTGTAGTTATAATTTAGGTTTTTTTTTTTTTTTCTCAAATTTTACATCGTTTGTCAACAATAGGGATATGGATTAGCTGTGGTTATAATTTAGGTTTTTTTTTTTTTTGCTTTTCAAATTTTACAATGTTTGTTTGTAATATGGATGGGTTGTAGTTATAATTCAGAGCATAGTTTAAAAGTTCTACTTTTAAATTTTGGCATTTTTAGATTAGATTTTGTTTAAAATATGATAAAAAATTATTGGTATTATAGATTTGAGTGGATGAATCTGTGTAAATGTTTACCAGTTTTTTTAAAGTGTTGAATTTGTTTATCAATTAAAAAATGTAATTTAAGCAATAAAACATTGCAATTTCATCAACAATTGTATAATTGAATTCTAGTAGTGATTATCCAAAAAAACTAAAAACTAAAATGTTTATTCTAATTAATATTGATTGTGTTATATAGGAAATCAAATTACATCTTGCGTTATTATCTCCAGAGCCATCTAAACATGATGGAAATGATGGAAGTGCTTTACAAAGTATACCTTGTCACTCTATTATGAAATTCTCAATGGAAAGGTTTTATAGGCTGTAAATTTATAATACTCACATAATTCTTAAAAAATAAAGAAATTTATATAACAAGCTTTTGAGAATTTAATAATTTAAAAAATTTAAAGTAAATTAGCTTTGTCAAACTTTGAACAAAGTGAAGAAAATAAATTTACATTTTCTATTAAAAGTTTCTACACTTTATGAATTTATGCAAATATATATTAATTAAATAATGTTAATTTAATTGGTTTATCAAACTTTAAGAAGATAAGAAATTACATGAATATTTTTTGAGTTTTATTTTTGTGCTTGAAAAATATTAAAAAAGTATTCCAAGATCACCATAGTTAATTATCTTCAATATCAATAAAAAGAGCAACAAATGCTTTATTATCTTGAATATCAAAAAATGAAACAATATAAAACACTTTAATATTAATATTAATGAAACAATATAAAAACACACATACTCTATACAACTCTATGCATTAAACTTAAAGTAACCTTTACATATTTCCATGACGAGCATACCTCTATTACATATTGGAAGCCTAAGAAATACCATAATGATTCAAAGCTTTCATGATGAGCATACCTCTATTACATATTGGAAGCCTAAATGTACCATAATGATTCAAATCTTTCTTGGTTAGTTATGATATTTTTTTTTCAGTTATTGGATTATCAAATTACATTTAATATTAATGTTTTTTAAATATTTTGATTAATTTGTTATAAATAATATGAAATAATATTTATTTAAATAATCATATTTTTTTTATATTCAATAATTATTTAATAATACAATGCTTTCTAATATTTTTTCCAATTATTTAGTAATACAATGCTTTCCAATAATTTTTTTAGTAGTTAGATGGTTTTATAGTGATTAGATGTAGTTATTATATATATATAATCTTTTGGAAATATTATAATATAAATGCTTCTTAGTAGAGTTTTCTAGTGTTATGATGGTTTTCTAGTGATTAGATATTATTGGCGTGAGTTTTTGTGCTTATACTTTGTGCTTATACTTGGATCACAATTGCTCTTGCTCTTCTATTCCATTGATAGATATCATAAATTCTTATATTGTTAGAAAGTGAGATCTTAGATATAAACTTTTTATGTTTATATTTGGATCACAATTATTCTTCTATTCAAAAGATTTTTATATTATTGGAAAGTGATTCTATTGATAGATATTGTTAGAATGTGGGATCTTAGTTGTAAACCTTTATACTTATATTTGGATCACAATTATTCTTCTATCCAAAAAATTCTTATATTATTGGAAAGTGATTCCATTGATAGATATTGTTAGAAAGTGGGATCTTAGATGTAAACCTTTATGCTTATATTTGAATCAAAATTATTTTTCTATCAAAAAGATTCTTATATTATTAGAAAGTGATTCCATTGATAAATATTGTTAGAAAGTGGGATCTTAAATGTAAACCTTTATGCTTATATTTGGATCACAATTATTCTTCTATCCCATTGATAGTATCCCATTGATAGAACCAAAAGATTCTTATATTATTGGAAAATGAAATCTTAGACATAGGCAAAGTTCAATTAATACATTATACCTGGAATGTGATTTTTTTTATGATAAAAACTAAAATTATTTGCATGCAATTTTTTTTTAATGAAAGTATAATATTTTTCATTTTATTTTTTATATGTTTGTTATTGAGTATGTGATAATTTCTATTTATATTAGATGTTGAATTAATATTATTATTATTTGCATGACAATTTTTATAATAAAAGTATAATATTTTTCATTTTATCTTTTATATGTTTGTTATCCACTAAAATCTGATAATTGGTATTTATATTGAACTTTAAATTATTATTTTAAATATCATGTATTAATAGGATATTAGATATGGAAAGATTAAAATTACACATCTCCTTACAATTGTAACATACTCTTATTGATTTCATTATATTTCCAACATAAATAATATACCAACTATTCAAAACATAATTATAATATTAAGTATCTCAAAAAAATAGTTAATGTTTGAATAAAAATAATTTTTTGATGTTTGAATAAAGATCAAAGTTTCATTATCTTTACTAAATTGTTTACCAAAAACTATCACAATGAACAAATACTTAATCATACACTAAATCTACTAATCCAACATTGCTGGTAACATGATAGCTTGTAACATGATAGTGTTCATTTAATAAGGTTGATGATTCCATTCCACTTAGAATTGAATAGAAGTTTTTATTCCAAAAATCAATTCAATTGTTAGAATTGAATAACAACTTTATTCCAAAGAGTAATGATCCTCACACCCATTAACCTTTTAAGTTTGATTAAAGAGTAATGAGATTTAGGGTTTGATTATTTGTTCGTTAATGCTGACATGCTCACTGATCTGCAGAAAGTTGTGATACGGTTGGACACGCAGTGCTCCAAATGCAAGAAAGTCGCGTTGCATTCTATTACGAATGTCGAAGGTAATTAAATATTTGGGTTCTTGCGATTTAATTTGTTTTTGGTATTAACGTTTTTTAATGTTCGGTTTGTTGCAGGAATCGATTCCCTGACAATCAATATGCAAGAGAGAACGTTAACTGTGATAAGAGACGCGGATCCCGTTTGCATGGTCCAGATGTTCAGAAAGAAATTCAGGTGCGCTGAATTGGTCTACTCGGGGTTCAATCCTCCTCTTCCTAAGGAAAATATTGTGAAAGTAGAAGTTTTTTTAAAATTTGTAGGAACTTTAAGGTGGGAGTGACAATATTATATATTAAAAAAAATATAAGTGATAACTCTAATCATAATTTTTTATGGCTACATGAGGACCTTGTTTTAGCTAATAGCTACAAAAGAAGTTCCGAAGATCTCATTGGGAATTTGTTTGGTACTGAGTAAGCTCTCGAGCTCTCAAGACCTAA
>JASDQU010402578.1:591-10768 GCA_032191745.1 Picea mariana | reverse complement strand
ATGAGTACTGCCAGAATCAATTAGGACTATTACCTTTTTCTTTTTGATGTATCCTTTGATCTTAAGGGTGTGAGAAGTGCTAATTCTATCCAATGCATTAGACGATATCATGGGAGTCAACTATTTAGACGAAATTGCTTCTACATTTTCATCTAGAGATGGTTCTTGTTCTTTTTCTTCTTCCTCTTCACAATCTATGTAGAATAATTTCTTCTCACCACACTTATGTCCCTTACTATACTTGCTGTCACAGTTAAAGCATAAACATTTTTCTTTTCTTTCCTCCAATTGTTGAAGTGTCAACCTTGTAGGTTGAGGTGTTTTAGAAGAAGGAGCATTGCTCTCTTTATAGATGTTAGGATTGGTCCTTCTAGTAGCCATAGCCATATTTTTACTTTCAACATTTCTTGCCACCGTAAATGCATTCTCCAATGATTTGGGTTCCTAAAGGCGAACCTCATGTTGAATGTTATCCTTTAAAGTTCCTATGAATACATCAATCAAGTGATCATCCAGAACATCTGTTACCTTTATATTCAATCTTTGGAAGTTCTCAATGTTCTCGGTAACTGAACCCTTTTGCTTGAGATTTATCAATTGGCTAAAGAAGGTATTGCTCCTTGTATCCTCATAGTGTGCTATCATTTCTTCCATGAAAATTGGCCAAGTGACGAGTGATTTTCAAGAACAAAGCCATCGATACCATTCAAATTGATTGGGTTCTAAATATAAAGAAGCAATTTGTACCTTTTGTGTATGTAGCACATTATGTAGATCAAAGAATTGCTCCATCTGAAGTATCCATGTGATTGGGTCCTTACCATCAAACTTCCTCATATCGATCTTAGGAACGTGATTGGTCTTCAACCCAAATTTGGATTTTATCCATTCTTGATTCACCTTCCTTGTGTCATCATCATGAATTTCATGGGATGCATTTTCACTTTCAGGTGTCTTCTCTGTTACGAAAATTTTCAATACTTCCATAATCTCTTCTTTTAAACCATCCATCTTAGTATTTATTGCCTCCAACTTAGCTTCCATCTCTTGTAGTTTGTCTTTTGTTACTATCTTCTTTTGTAAATCATTTATGTCCCTACACATTTCTTCACCTTCATCAAGAGTCCAAGTAGGATTGTCTACAGGCTTATTTGGTGTAGAAGTTCCCTTTTTGGGTGGCATGTTGGCCAAGTATCACTTTTGAACCTTGATTTTGAGGTGGTTCTGTTAGAAAATCTTTCTTCTGTTGTATCTCCCAAGTTTCTACCCTTCTGGGTATGAAAATATCTTTTATGTAGTTCTCTAATATTTCTTCTCTGCAATTCCATAGGTCTGATCAAAATTGTATGTGGCAAGTGGAATTTATGGTAACTTCCCCACAACGTGCTGATTTTTGTCCTTTCCATGAGATCTTACTTGTATAGTATGCCCCGCACAAAATATTTGATATAAATTTCTAAAACTCATACTGAAAATACTACAGATGGTCCACTATCCAATGAAACTAGTCTCACTCAATTTGGATACTCTAGGAAGAAGTTATGATTTTTTTTACTTGGAACACTTTCTTGAGACTAGTCAATAGGACTAGTTAGATACCCTATCTTCCACAGGGTGTATCTACAAATTTAAGATGAAACAGAAGATGGAATTTTTACCACAAATACCTTACTAATATTTGTTAATACCCTCTGGATTTCAATGTCTTAAACGTTACAGAAAAATATTTATAGTGAAAATTCCACAATGACTCAGTTCAGGACGATTCTAGAACCCTATCTTGCATAGGCTGTATCTCCGAAAGTATAAGGCCTCACGAGCTAAAATTTTAAACCAACATACCTTGATCCATCTACTAAATACACTCTAAGTTGTTTCTTCTAGAACATTGTAGAAAAAAAATTATAGCGAAAATGCCAAGGTGTCTCATATGTAGTAGCGAAACCCCAAGACCTCGAGCTCTGATACATTAAGAACCAAATATCAATATAGCATAGAAAAACCTCAGAATAAGTACGCAACACCTTGAAAAAGAGATAATTTCAGATAATAAGCCTCTTCAAGGGGGCAACCTCCTTTTACCCCACATAAATGTTCAAGTACAAGATGACTCCAAATGAAAATGTCTCCTTGGTATATATAAGAGAGTAGGAGGTATAATTACAACTAATGGAATAAATCCGACATAAATAAAATAACATTATTAATGTAATATGCCCCAATTAAGGGGTAATGAGCCAATATTAGGGATTAAAAAAAATCCATGTACCTTTCTTGGAGCTAGTTAAGAATGAGGATTTCAAAAGGTACCTTTCCAAAATGATGTAGCCTGAACCTTCATCTTGTCCCATAGATTCAATCAACCTCCAAGATGAAAAAACAGTTGTCATACTAGGACCTTTGGTAGAGGATAGGGATGACTCTTCCCCTCCTTTATATACATAATTGAACATTCATGATAAAGTGTTGCACAACTATTTTATGGACTCAGGGTAATATTATAATATCATGCCTAAGACTATCATGGATGATCTTGGGTTAGAGGTTAAAAAAACCTACCATGACCTATACTCATTTGATTCTAGGAAAGTGAAGTGTCTTGGGGTTATTAAAGACCTATTTGTCTCCTTGTTCCAATTGCCAATGAAAAGTGTGGTCATGGATATTGTGGTGGTTTATGTCCCCCCTAATTTTGGGATGCTTTTGTCTAGATCTTGGATCAAAAGACTAGGGGGAGTTTTGTAGATGGATATTTTATATGCCACCATTCTTGTGTTTGGGGGAGAACATAGGAGGCTTTATAGAGAAGCACAACTTGCTTATATTACTAGTGATGAAGCAAATCCTACCAATCACCCAATTTTTGCAGTTGATACTGATTTAGGAATCATTATGCGACAACTCACTGATGCTCCTCAAATACATATTGAAATTAGAAAGAATCCTATTACCTCTTATGAAGATCCTCCTCCCAATACCTCTGTTTGGAAGATGTTTTTTGATGGAGCCTTTTTTAGGGAAAGTATTGGAGTTGGGGTAGTCTTTATTTCCCCTACCCAATAGACCATACCTATGTCTTACAAGATGGAATTTGAAATGAAAAAAAATGTGGAATAATATGAAGCTCTTGTTTTGGGTTTGAGGGCTGTTAAAGACATGAATATTGAAGAGCTAGCAGTGTCTGGAGATGTTGAGTTGATTGTTCATCAAGTCAAAAATCTATATCAAGCTAAGCACCCCAGGTTGAGGGCCTACAGAAATGAAGTCTGGGATATGGTTGATAGTTTCTTCCTAGATTTTAATATCTCATTTTCTCCAAGAGAGGAGAACACTATGCCATATTCCTTGGTTGTTTCAACAAGTAAGTTTAGGGTTCCTTTCCCCCCCAAACTCAAGTATGATGTGGAAGTAAATTATAGACCCTCTATTCCTGACAATGTCAAACATTGGAAGGTTTTTTAGGATGATCTTGAGATAAAAATATTTCTTGAGATTGTGGGTGAATTTTCTACTTTCCATATTGATCAAGATAAGGATACTAAGGAAATCCCTCATGCTGATATTTTTCTGAATAAAATTGTTGACCATCATATTGTTCAGTTACCCAATAACCATATTCCAAATGGACTTGTCCCCTTGGAGAGAATGTTTGATAGAAATGATGTTGTTGTAAAGATTAAAGGTTCAACTGAAGATGCTGATGTGACTGAATGCAATTTAGGAACAAAGGAAGACCCAAAGTGTGTTAAATTGTCTAGCAGTTTGTCAAAGGAACAAAGGGATGAGTATGTCAGTCTTTTGAAGGAGTTTGCTGATTTGTTTGCCTAGAAATATGAATATTTAAGAACATATGACACCAACATCATTGAACATAAGATCCATTTGAAGGAGGAGACCAAGCCTTTTAGGAAAACACTCAGACAAATAAATCCCATGTTGCTGCCTATTATGAAAAAAGAAGTAAAAAAGTTGTTGGATGCCCAAATCATCATTTCTTGAGATATTCAGAATGGGTGGCTAACTTGGTGCATCTGAGGAAGAAAAATGGGGAAATCAGGTTATGTGTTGATTTCAGGAATCTGAACAGAAGCTCCATAAAATATAACTACCCCTTTCCAAAGGTGGAACACATTTTGTAGAGAGTGATTGGTTGGTCTAGGATATCTATGATTGATGGCTTCTCTGGCCTAAATATAGAGGGAAGACAACCTTAACTACTTCTTGGGGAACATTCATGTATGCTAAAATTCCCTTTGTATTGATGAATGAAGGAGCAACATTCCAACAAGACATGGACATTTCCTTTATTGGGGAGAAAGACAAATTTGTAGTCATCTATCAAGGGTTTTAGAGTATATGTTCTTCATTCTAAGATTGTTGCATATGTTCCCTCAACCTCAATAAAATATATATTGATCCATATTGATTTAGATGGGAAGAGAAGAAAATGGATTTCTAGAATTCTGGAGTTTGACCTTGAAATAAATCCCACTAAATTGTTGAAAGGACAAGGTTTAGCCAAGTTGTTGGCTGAATCAAATTACAAATCTTTGGGGGTTAATTTTATGAACATAAACTTAGAAAATCAGCAAGTTGAGATTGTTGATAAAGACTCTCATGTCAGCCTCAACTTGACAGAATGCACCTGGTATAAAGACATCATATATTTTCTGCAGAAGTTCCAACCTCCTGATGGTTTGGACAAGAACAAGGTAAAAGATTTGAAACTCAAAGAAATCAAATATTGTCTCATGGATTAGTTTTTTGATTGGAAAGATCCTCTTGGAGTTATTTTGAGATGTCTAGATCCAAAGGAGGCCCAAAGGGCCATAACTAATTTTCATGACAGCTTATGTGGGGGCCATCATTTCTATAGGACTAGAGCTTATAAGATCCTCAAAGATGGGTATTTCTGGCCTAGCATTTTTACTGATGTTTGTGAAAATGTTAGAGCTTGTGTCAAATGCCAAAAGTTTTCTGGAAAGAAGCAGCTCAAATATTCTCCTTTGAAGCCTGTGGTGGTTTTTGGACCATTCCAACAGTGGGGTCTAGACTTCATTGGAGAAATCCACCCAAACTCGAGTGGTCAACATAGGTGGATTTTGACTACCACTGATTATTTCACCAAGTGGATAGAAGCCATTCCTACATGAAGTTCCTCCCACAAGGTGATCATTAGCTTTCTTGAAGATATCATGTCTAGATTTGGTTGTCCAAGAAGGATTTTTACTGATAATGTTGCCTCCTTCAAAGATGAACCATTGATCAAGTTCTGTGAACAGTATGAGATTGCATTATTCTATTCTAATCCTTACTACCCCCAAGGAAATGGTTTGGCAAATTCATCTAACAAGAGCCTCATAAAGATCATCAAGAAATTGTTAGAAGGAAAAAAGAAAGCATGGGACTCAAAGATAAAATTTGCATTATGGGCTGACATAGTTACAACAAAGAGGTCACTTGGTGTTTACCCTTTTCATCTTGTGTATGGGTTTGAAGCTATCTTTCCTACTCATCTTGCCTTTCCTATGGAAAAATTCCTCCAGGACTACCAAAGAGAACCTAATGATATGGTTAGGAGGATACAATAACTGGTAGAAGTACAATAGGCTAGGGAGAAACTACTTGATAAAACTTAGGACCATCAACAAAAGATAAAACATTCCTTTGACAAGAAGTAAAGAAATGAAGATTTCCAGTTGGGAGATCTAGTGCTCAAGTGGGAATCCCCCAAGTAAGACAAAGGAAAACATGGTAAATTCAAAGCCTTATGGATTGGTCCTTTCAAGATTTATGAGGTATTTTCAAATAACACCTATAAGTTGAAAAGCTTAGAGGATTTTGAAGTTTTTGGTGGCCCTGTCAATAGGCACTTTTTGAAAAAATATTTTTCCTCAGCCATGATTGGCTTTCCATCCATTGTAATTACCACTTCTTCTCTTATTTTATGTATGAATAAGAGACTCCATGACCCAAAAAGATAAGGCACTGAAACTACTTGTTCTTGGCAACTCACAGAGAGCATGCCATCCCCTGTGGAGCTAATTTTATCACATGAAGTTGTTCAGGGTCATAGGTAACATCCATGAGCATGGGAAAATAGGCTGGTGTAGTTTTCAGTAGAAAAGATCCCCCCCATGCAGTTTAGTTTACCTCCACCTCTAAATGCGGTTGGAAGGATTCCATAATTGGTAGGCGAGTAAAACATTGGAAGGGGCACTAAAATAGTAGGCGTGCCTAGATCAGCGGCCACCGATCATTTTATTGCCACAAGCTGCACGGGCATTAAAATCCAAAGGAGGGTTGAAATCCAAACCATGGTATTGTGGGGAGGCTACATGGCAGAAGATGGCTCATTTCCGACCCGAAAGCGGTGTGGGTCTAAACCACTTTCGACGGCCCCGAAATAACTTGCGCGATTAATGTCGTATCCAAAAACAACACATGGTCACCCACTATTCATCTAGCCAAGCTCCAATCCCAAGGAAGATTCAGTTAATGAACAAGGACTGGTAGCTCAAACCTTAGCTCAGACCATAAATAGAAAGTATGGAAGTTATGGCCAAGGAGACAAAACTGTTAGCCCGAGGTACCATGATGGACGATTTCTTCTTCATACCCATACTGATCTAAGCTTGCATTTCATAGGAGGAAACACACACAGCCTGACATAAGGATGCACAGACAAAAAGCCTTGGATGGGATGTCCAAATTACTTTCCTAGCATTGTTCACTAATTTGAGTATAAATAGATTAGTTCAAGATTTTTTTTATGGTTGTCAAATGGTTGAGAAGGGCTCCCTATTTTGTAATATTTTGATATCTAGGTTGTTCTTTGGTTATGTATGAGACCTGGGACTTTCTCATTAATAGAAGTGAACTTCTTTCATCATCTTGTTTATTGTTGTGTTGAAACACTCGTGCAAGTTTGATCCAGACGAGGTGTTGTAGTTGTTTTGTAATGGATGTTTGATTATAATGGATGTTTGATTATAATGTTGTTGAGACCTAGTTCAATATTCTCTTTTGTTGTCGTGTTTCCTCTTATGCTTAAATGCTTGTTCACGGATGATCCAGATGAGTTATTATAGTTGTATTGTAATGGAGGTTTGATTATAATATTGTTGTGATATATTTCAATATCTTTAACTCGAGTTCAAGAGTGCTCTCACGCCTAAGTTTTTCTTCATCAAGCTTCTTGAAGGTCGGATGCACATGGAAGAATTGTCCACCTTTCTGACTAAGTCTTCCCCCTTCTCACTTTTAACCTTAAACCACTGACTGAATTTAATGAGGACCTCATTTCCCTATGAATTGTCTGTCCAGTTTTTTTGTTAAAACATTCTTGTACTAAGCTTTGTCCATTTGACCTCCACTCATAAACCTACCTCCAAAAACATTTTGATGGGTATTTGGATTATCCTCTTGCAATATGAGTGTGACTCTCAGTGCTATCACAACCCAAAGTGCTTCGAATTTTGTGTGCATCAATGGTTTCTCCTTAGCTTTGTTCTAGAGTAACACCAGTTCTCCATTTTGAAAATTATTTACGGTTGCATTATGATCAAAATACATTTTGATACTTTGTTGTCTTTGAGAATTTATTTTCAAAGGTTTACTTCCTTCTTCCTCCAATTTCAATAACTGCTTCACTCTCTTTTCCATAAGTGAACTATCTTTTGTGTCCTCTATATTAACTACAAAAATCAAGGCATTTAGCTCAAGGCTAATTGGCATTTTTTCTTCTTTCCCATAAACCAATGTGTATGGAGACATCCTAGTGCTGTCTTTCAGAGTCATTTTGCTCTCCCAAAAAGCATCAATCAACTTCAAATGCCAATTTCTTTGGTTCTTATCAATATTTTTGTTCAATATCTGAATGAGTGTCTTATTATTGGATTCTGCAAGACCATTCCCTTGTGTATAATAATTTGATGACTACCCCATAAAAATCCCATATTCTCCACAAAATTCTATAAATTTTGAGACATTATCAGTAATGATTTTTTTGAGGAAACCGAACCTTAACAAAATATCATCTTTGAGAAACTTAATCAACTCTTTAGAATCAACCCTCTTTTTAATGCCACTACTTCTGGACACTTTGTAAAATAATCTGTAGAGGTGAGGATATATGTATGTCCTTTGCTTGAATTTGGATTTATTGGTCCAACAAAATCGATTCCCCATTGGGAAAAAGGTTGTTCTACAGATATAGGTTATAATGGCATTGCATATTTTTCATTTTCCTTGAAAATTGTTGAGAAGATACACATTTCCTTATGGTAGCATATGATTCTTTAAAAACTTATGGCCAATAAACCCCACCTCTTATTATCTTATGGGCAGTGGAGGTAGGTGCACAATGCCCACCACATATTCCTTCATGAAATTCGTTTATCAATTATTGAGCTTTCCTCTCATCAACACATCTAAAAAAAATACTATCATAGTTCCTCCTGAACAATATATCAACAATCAACACATATTGACTCAACTTCATATTCATTGGTTTTTTCTCTTTACGGTTCATGGTGACTGGAAATTGGCCAGACCTCAAGTAGAATACAATATCTCTATACCACTCTGAATTTTCCATGGGTTCTCCTACTGAGATTGAAATAAATCCATACAAAGAATCATTATTTGCAATGAGATTACATAAACCGTGTTCTTTGACTTCCTTTAAAGGTTTAATTTCAATATGATATTCTTGAATCTTCTCTAGCCAGTTTGCCCATTTTCCTTGTTAAGCCCTAATATTGGCTCATTACCCCTTAATTGGGGCATATTACATTAATAATATTATTTTATTTATGTCAGCTTTATTCCACTAGTTGTAATTATACCTCCTAGTCTCCTATATATACCAAGGAGACATTTTCATTTGGGATCATCTTGTACTTGAACATTTATGTGGGGTAAAAGGAGGTTTCCCCCTTGAAGAGGCTTATTGTCTGAAATTATCTATTTTTTAAGGCGTTGAGTACTTATTCTGAGGTTTTTCTATGCTATATCGATATTTGTTTCTTAACATATGGTATCAGAGATCAAGGTCTTGGGGTTTCACTACTACATCTGAGACACCTTGGAATTTTCACTATAACTTATTTTATAAAATGTTTTAGAATGAATGGCTTGGAGTATATTTATTAGACGGATCAAGGTACGCTGGGTTAAAATTTCAGCTCCTGAGGCCTTATACTTTCGGAGATACAACCTGTGCAAGATAGGGTTCTGGAATCATCTTGAACTGAGTCATTGCAGAATTGTTGCTATAAACCATTTTCTGTAATGTTTCAGACCATGAAATCTAGAGGTTATTCACATAAATTAGTAAGGTATCTGTGGTACAAATTTCATCTTCTGGGTCATATTAGATTTGTAGATACACCCTGTGGAAGATAGGATATCTGACAAGTCCTATTGACTAGTCTCAAGAAGGTGTTCCAGGTAAAACAATCATAACTTCTTCCTAGAGTATCCAAATTGAGTGGGAATAGTTTCATTGGATAGTGGATAGTTTGTAGTATTTTTGGTAAGAGTTTTAGAATTTTATATCAATTATTTTGTGCGCAGCATGCTATACAAGTGAGATCTCCTGGAAAGTCCAAAAATCAGCACGTTGTGGGGAAGTTACCGTAAATTCTAATTGGCACATCCAATTTTGATCAAACCTGTGGAATTTTATAGAAGAAATATCAGAGAACTACATAAAAGAATGTTTCATACCTAGAAGGGAAAAAACTTGGGAGATACAACAAAAGAAAGATTGTCTAGCAAATCCACCTCAAAATCAAGGTTCAAAAGTGATACTTGGCCAACATGAGACCCAAAAAGGGAACTTCTACACCAAATAAGCCTCCAGAAAATCCTACTTGGACTCTTGATGAAGGTGAAGAAATGCATAGGGACATAAATGATTTACACAATAAGATATTAACAAAAGATGAACTACAAGAGATGCAAGCTAAGTTGGAGGCAAAGATGGATGGCTTAAAAGAGGAGATCGTGGAAGTATTGAAAAATTTTGTAACAGAGAAGACACCTGAAAGTGACAATGCATCCCATGAAATTAATGATGACACAAGGAAGGTGAATCAAGAATGGAGAAACTCCAACTTTGGGTTGAAGACCAACCACGTTCCTAAGATCGATATGAGGAAGTTTGATGGCA
>JASDQU010402572.1:0-10768 GCA_032191745.1 Picea mariana | reverse complement strand
TCAACCCTTGAAGAAAGCCCAGTAGAATAAAGGTTTGGGTAATGGACCCAAGTTTGTTTGATGTAAAGATGACTCATTATTGTATTTTCATGGTTGATAATAAGTATAAATGGATGAACTCCAAAGTGGTCCCCTTATGGTGAAATCCCTTACGGGAAGACGCTTTGTGGATTGAGTTAAGCTAAAAGTATGGTTAGAGAACCCATGTTTATTTGTAGAATAATGAGATGAAGGTCAGTGAAACTATCCTGGATGGATAGTGCTTGTCATGCCATTTCTAGTGGTATGCGTAACGTCACATAACTCCTCACGGTTAGAGAGTTATGGCCATGAGAAGTTGGAGAACCCAGGTTTGGGTAATAGACCCAAGTTTTTTTGAAGGATAATGGTATGCATTTTTATATATTTTCAGGTAATACTATTCTATATGGATGGTAAATTTCATTCCATTTTTTTGGTACGTGGAACGTCACATAACTCCTCATGGTTTGATAGTTATGGCCTTACGAAGTTGGAGGACCCTCTTATGTCATCTAGAAGCCCCAAAAGGTCAAAGTAGTCAAAGTGGTTTAAGAGATTTTAGAAGGTAAATAATAAAGTGAAGTGATGAGTGTATAATCCAAAGTGAATACAAAATAAATTATTTAAATAATAAATTTAATGGAGAAATTAAAAGCCGGTTAACCCTAAATAAGGAAAGTGGGCAAAGTGACCTAGAAGATGTTTTTAAGGAAGCTACTTGGAGAGTATAAATAAGAGGCAAGGCTCTCTCATTTTAGACACACTTGAGAATATTGAATACCTATAGGTGTATTAGGTAACCAAAGGATATCTAAGCTGAATTTATGAGGGAAGGTGAAGAAAACAAGGCTGAAATTCAAGGAAGGATAAATTATTTTGATGATGTTTTCTAAGGTATGTTATTTACAGGTCATTTTACCATTTTCAAAATAATTTTTTTTCTAGAATGATTCAGACCGTAAAATTGCTATTTCATTGAGGAAACATATCCAAGGATCTCTGGTAAAAAATTCATCTTGTGGGTCGTTGTATTTTTGGAGTTACACTCTGAGGAAAATAGGGTTTGTGGCTAGTCCTGAAACTAGTCTAAAACAGGTGTTTCAGGTAAAAACGTCATAACTTCTTCATAATAGATCCAAATTGAGTAAGAATTTTTTTTTTGGTTAGAGTACAGTCTTTAGTATGTTGTGTAATAGTTTCACATTGATTTAATAAACATTCAGTGTGGGGCAAGCTCTACAAGGTTGCTCTCTAGAATAAGCCAGAATTCAACAAGGTATGTTATTTTTGCTATAACTCTTTTTATGAGAGGTTCCAAGTAGTGACACCTGGAGGAATTTCATAAAACACATTGAAGAAAATTTTATATAATTTTCATATATTTATTCATTACAAGTATAACGTTTTGATTATTTCATGTTAGGGTTGTTGACTAATCCAAAACTAGTCTTGTGAGACTAAAGAAAATTTTGATGAAAATGCTAGTCTCTTGTTTTTGAAGTTAAGGAAGGTTTGTAGGTATGTGATCATATACACCAGGTCTATTACAGAGTTACAAATCATATTTGAATGATGAAATCGATGAGGGTTTTTTGTTAAGGTACATGTTGGGTACATGGTTGAGACGAGTAGTTGATGAGTTAGCACATACATGAGGTGTATAGTTGATGATGTTGGTACATATTGATGAGTCATAGTTGATGAGTAGTTGACACATGATTGGTACATACTTGGTACATGGTTGGATGCAATTTTTTATGCTACAGGTTGATTAAATGTTGTTTGGTACAGGTTGGTGCATGGTTGATGCACTTTTTTATGGTACAAGTTGATTACAGGCTGAGGTATAGTTTGATGCATGGTTGATGCATGGTTTAGGTTTATTGGTATAGGTTTACAGCAGTATATCTCATAGTGATAGTGTGACAACGGTTCCATCATTATACTTCTACTTTAGGGCAGTTGGATAGGGCAAGGACATGTGGTTTTAGCCACCTTCCAGTTGTAGATGGAGTACATAGGGGGTTGTAGCCTCCTTCTGGTTGTAGCCAGAGAATTGGGGAGTTGAATCTTCACTCAGGTTGTAGCCTGAGAAACTAGGGGGTTGGAGCCTCCTTCCAGTTGTAGCTAGAAAACAAAGGAAGTTGGTGCTTCCAATGAATGTAATTATTCAATACATATAAGAAAAAGTATTATGTGGTTTTCTCTCGCTTTGAGTTTCCACGTAAAACACTGGTGTATTGTGTATGTGTGTGATTGTTCATCTCTTATTTCTCATTATTCGATAATAATTCTACATTAATATAACACTTGGATTATTTGGTTAAAAAGGATTACAATTTTGCTATTACTGATTCACCCCCCCTCTCAATAATCCAACAATTGGTATCAGAGTGGGTTCCATCAGAAATTCGTTTAACCACTGAAAGTGTTACACATCAAAATTACTCACTTCAATGATGACCTATTGTCGTCATTACCAGTGTCGCATTTTGGTCTCAAGTGTCGCAAGTGTCGCAAACATCATACTGTCATCTTTCCTATGTCATGTTTCTAACGACATCACATGGACACTAAGACACCTTCAAGGACTCGTTTAAGAAGAAGAAACCATTTGATAAAGAGTACAAAGATTTTTCCATGAAGAAAACCACTTAAAAATGAATTTTGAAGGGCAACACTCCCCTACCCACTGTCAGGGAGTGATAACGCTCCCTACCCTTCTTTGGGGAAGCGTTGAAATGCTCTATGTACCCTTTTGGGGGAGTGCTGGCATGTTTGAAGGAGTCTTGGACTGTTGAGAAAAATCAGGGATAAATCCCCCTCATCTCTGGAGTTAGTTGGATTTGAATCTGAGGTCAAGGCTAGATATTAGGGAGGATCCACAACTAATGGAGAAATATCCTCAACCTATCCCATGAATCTCTAAGGTGGTTGGGCCTCTCCAAGATTATATAAAGAGGCCTTCTTATGGTGAAAAGGATGGAGAAATAGAGAGATACCTAACTTATGATATCATAAGGAGGGGAGACATTGAAGGTATCAAACTTATTATCTCATAAGGAAGATAATCAGTGAAGCATAGTCATTTTGTTTGTGGATCATTTGAGCAAAGGGTTGGACAAGGAGATCTTGGTGAGGTTATTGCATCTACATCTATAGTTGTAAGAACTTTACTTTGTTTTCATTAATATATATGTGCTTGGCCTGTTTCCTTCAAGATTATGTTTATCTACATGAACTTGTCTTTAATAGATAGATATGGTTTCAAGCTAATCATGGTAGAATAGGAAGCATGTTTTGTCTTTGATTGTATTACAGGACTTGTTGAAGAGCTTGGAGATCAGAGGTCAACTCAGACTGAGCAAGGAAAAACATCGAAAAAGGTACATCTTCTTCCTTTTCTCTATACATTAGTTTAACTAGGTTTAAAGGGATGTCATTGACCAACGTTAGAACCTTTCTGTCTTGGTATTAGGAATCTAGAGCCCAAGAGGGGATTCACCTGTCCGTATGGGGATTTCCCTATAATAGAAATCGGTGACTCCACTAAGGATCAAAGATTCTAGTTTTGGTTTCCTTCCTTGGTCTTGTTTCATCCTTTTCTCACCTTTATATATTCTTCATACTGTGTTTCATATTCTTAGATGTGTTGTTGGATTTTGATTCATCCCATACACACTGAATTTTTGATTTTCTTGAGTTTTTGTTGATTTCTAAGCAAGTGTTCTAGCTCTAAGAAGCCAGAGCTCCCCTTCCTCTACTACCAGAGTGCTAACACTCCCTTGTAGGCTCCTAGGGAGCGTTGCAACTCTCTGGTTCCCTTGACACCAGAGCGCTAGTGTTTTTCTGCTCAAAAGTCTTTTAGGAGTTGATCTCAAAGTATAATTTTTGTTGATTCTTCTACTCAGGGTTATCACCATCCCAGCGTGTCATTGTTTTGTCCTCCAATAGATTGAATTCTAATAATTCATGATGCTTTGTTTGGGTTTGTGACATCTCTTTCTTCTTTACTTTGAGTCACTCTTCTTCTTTCGAGATTTGGAGTCGATTTACTGCTTTCTCCTTTATCTGATGGTATGAAAGTTGTTGTAAAGGAATTAAAGGATCTATGCACTGTTCCATTTGATATTTGAGGTCATTTTCCCAAGCAATTCCTAGTTTTTCATCATCCATTATCCTTCTCCTACCTTCACTAGAAATTTCACCAATTTTCATGCATTCTGGGTGAGTTTTTGCAGGTTTTTGTCTCTTTTTTTCTAAGTTTCTGGGAGGAGTAGCACTCCCCCGTAGGCCACACTAGAGCATTGATATCTGAATAGTTCTCCCATATAGTGTTTTAGGGAGTGTTTCAACACTTTGTACCCTTGAGACAGGGAGTGCTAGTCTCTTTTTTGAGAGTTTTTGTCTTCTTCTACTCAGTCTTTTGCAGCCTATTTTGCAGAGGTCTTTACCTAGAGTCTATGGTTGGTTTGTGAAGTTGTTTGGATTGGTTTTTGATGACTATCACTCCCTCTTGTATTTATTGGATATTGAAACCTTTTTCAGAAATGTGAAATTGCCTTTTCTAGCTGCTCTTTTGTAAGGAATGTTTTGAGTGTTTTTCTTTCTCTCCCTATCTTTTCTTGGATTCATCTCTGCATTTTAATGTGTTATTTGAATGTTTTATTGGTTTTAGAATCCTTGATGGTGTTATTTTTTGTTAGAACAAATTTCTACTTATTTTCTTTCATACCTCACTGCCTTGAGTGCATTCTTTGTTTGTTGCCTTTTTGCTTCGTGTCTTTTGCATCTGCATAAGAGTCTTTCTCCAATTGAACATAGTGGAGAATTGAAGGATTTGTATTTACTTTCTGTATACATCAGAAATAACAAATAATATAGATGCATTCTTGTTTTTGAGGTAGTGAAACTAGCTTGCATTCGAAGTAGTGGAATTGCATGGTTTTTGGCTTTTTTGGGACATCGTGCATCTATAATGATGAATGTTTTATCCTTCTCGTAGCATAATTTTCATAGAAGTGAAAGCATTGCATATTCATCTCTTTGCATCACTTTCAATTATGTCAAAACATTATATTGTCCATGCCACTTTCATTTTGAGTAACAACAACCTTAAAAATAAAGCACTTATAAAAATTGATTAGACGTTTTTATATTTTTTTGTAGCAAACCTACATTAGATTAGTTGTAGGTCTTTGGAATAGGTGTGAAAGATAACTTTCCAAAGCTACAAACAAACATAGAATATTGCGTTAGGGAGCGGTGAAATCCAATTGCTACATTTTGTCCTGGGAATACCTTCTCACACAAGGGTCAAACCTGAGGTTGCATTAAGACTAGTAGAGTTACTCACCATGCTTTGTTGGTCTTGGTGTAGAGATTGCACGTATTATGGGGGTAGCTTGAACGGTATACCCACAATGATGAGTGGAATCCTTTCAAGTTGATTTCGGGATAGATACCATTCCCTTGCGCATGGATCAGACTGTCGATTTTTTTCCAGGCATCACTGTAGTAGTTGGTAACCTTAGTGGCCTATCTCTTTAGGGTCTTTACACAAGGTGACTGTGGAGGGGAAATTCTTCATGATACCTAGAATCGACATTGGCCAAACTCACTCGGGCTCCTTGGAGGGTATACCCACGATTATGTGTGGGAGCTTGCACTAGGGTGTAAGTCCATTAAGTAGGTCGTCAATGTAACTTTTCCACCCTCTCTATCTCAGCCCCTTCTTACTTTGTTCCCATGACGTTGGATTTCATCACCAACTAGTGTGCTCATTGTGAGAAGGTTTTGTTTTCTTGCTTTCTTAATAGATTTTTAGTGTGTGTTGTTTGTTTTCCCTAGCGGAATCTAGGTTGGATATTTATTTTTATGGAGTCGGTTCTCGGAATGACCAATGAAGGAACCCCTGCTGTAGGGGAACCTTTTGTTTTTCCTTCTTACAGAAACATTGGTCCTCCTCACATCGCTATTTTGAGCCTTCCAGGTCTCACAATTGGATTACCGTAATGGTTGTTTTCCACTGAGGTAGACTCGAATGTAGTTAGTTATTTGTTTGTAAGAACTTCCCCCCAAAAGAATCAACCTCATGTTGATCCTTCAATTTCTTCACCAGTAAGATATTCTTCACCTTCTTCACTTGCAAGGTCTTCTTCCATTTCATCTTCTTCACCGAGTGAAAGCTCTAAAGCTAGTAACTCAGTGGATAAGAAGAAGAAGAAACAAAAGAATAAGAAGAAGAAAAATAAACAAGGGTTCAAACGTCCAACCACTTTTAGACATGTTGGAAAGGAACTAGTTACTGTTAATCATGTTGGGAGTGTTGATGATGTCAAGATCACCCAAACAACCCGTAAGCCAAAATTCCCTTGCAGTATTTGTAAGGGTGACCACTTTCTGAGGGATTTACCTAGTCTTCCCAAGGTCATAGAAATGTGGTCCTCCACATCATTGGCCTCTGTTAGACATGTTGGTGATGCCCCGTCAACTAGTGACATTAAGGTTGGTAAGAAGAAGACAACTGCCAAATTTCCTTGTATTTTATGCAAAGGTGATCATTATTCTCACCTTTATCCTCGTATGGACAAGGTTTTTTCTCTTTTGGAAAAGCTTCAAGTTCCAACTGGTTATCATAATATTTCCCCCAACCCATCGTTAGTTGATGGAATGGTCAATCCGGTTCCATCCCCGGTCATTCTGGTTGATCAGGTGGTCAATATAGTTTCCTCCTCGGTTGAACCACTGACCAAAGTAGTTGATCCAGTTCCCTCATTGATCAGCCCCACTTTTCATATGAAAAGGAAACCCCAGTGACTGATCTAGTCCCATAATTGGTCATTCCCACCCTTCATATGAAGAGTGTCAATGTGGTCAATCTCACTCCTCTTATAACTAGTGCCAAAGTGGTTGCTCTGGTCCCTTCATCGGTCAGTCTAGTTGATCATGTCATCAATCTAGTCACGTCCTTAGTTGAACTAGTTGTCAAAGTGGTTGATCTGATCCCATATTCAGTCAATCCCACTCTCCTATTAGAGAGTGCAACCCAAGAAGTCGATCCGTTTCCACCTGTCGACCCCATTCTCCCCTTGGAGAATGAAACCCACATGGTCGATTTCAAGTTGTTATCAATCAATCCTACTCTCCCACTAGAGAGTAAACCCAATTATTCCCATGTTTTTCTCATTGATACAGAATCTAACGTGTTGGGGGGCATTCCTCTTTCTTTTGCGAAAACCACTCCAAACAATGAGGCCATCCTTTTTTATTGGGGTGTGCTAACTAGAACTCATATTCCCTCTCACATTCCTTTCAAGATTATAGTATAGGTTTGTGGTCGAGACGTTCCTCATGCGCTGATAGATGAAGGTTCATACATTAGTATTTTGTCCTCTATTGCTTGGAAAACTTTGGGTTATCCTCAACTTGTGCCAGTTACCCAAACTCTGTTCTCTTTTAAAAGAATAACTAGTCACCCTTTAGGGATCCTTCCTCAGTTTCCTGTAACTTTGGGAGGCAAAATTGTCTTTATTGATGTTATGGTAGTCCAAGACCCCTTGGATTTCGATTTACTCCTTGGGAGATATTATGTCTGTGACATGAAAGCTATTGTGTCCACTCTTTTTTGTGTGATATATTTCCCGCACGATGGAAGAATGTTGACTATTGATCAACTTTCATTTGTTGGCCCTGACTTGACCATCAACTCAATGAACTCCCTAAATGGTTCTTATATGCAGATAGTATCGCCCTTGCCCCAGGTCAATTATGTGGCGTTATCTCCCATGCCTTCAGTTTCTGATGAATATGACTTAGATCCGACATTTGACATGGTGATCTCTTCGATAGGGATTTTGGAGCCTGGTATCCTTACCCCTATCATGGACCTCGACATGTGTTCCTTCTAGAGTGTTTTTCTTTCATCCAGTGAAGACATATTGGAATCCATGATTGATGTTTGACCCTTGACATGTATTCCTTCCAAAGCGTTATCCTCTTGGAAGCCATGATCAAGAATAATCTATGAGCATAGTTTTGGTTATTTGTGTCAAGCTCATTAAAAAATGAAACAGAAGCTACAAGCATAGTTTTCCTCTCTGTAGCAAGATCATTAAAAAATGAAACAAAAATATGGGGACTGAACCCGGAGCCTTGAGCATAGTTATTTTCATGTGACAAGCTCGTTAAAAAATGAAACAGTCACCTCTCCCGTCAATTTGGGTCTTTCTTTAGGTCTCGCATTTGAACCTTCATTTCATCCACCCTTATCCTTTTTCTCCATATAGTACAAAAATTGGTGACAACCTCAAAGTCGGTGAATTATTTGAAGCTCGGGGGGCATGTCTCCAGCCTTTAATTATCATTTTGGAGTTAATCTCCTAGTTTTTCAAGCTAGGGGAAAAGTACCAACCATCCATGGGTATCCCAACCTTTGGAATTTACGTTGGGAACTTACAAGAATACTTTAATTTTGTTTCAAGCTTGAGTAAAAATGAAACCAATATTGAGCTTAGTCTTTGTTCTTTCTCATGCTCGAAAATACATGAGAATGTAACCAAGTAGAATTTTATCACTTTTTCAAACTCGTAAAGGTTATATGAAAAAGGAACCCCCCTGGAGTCTCCTTAAAACTCTTTTCAGACTCTCTAAACATGAAACGATTGTCAAGTGATCTTGCTTCCTTTCACACTCGTTAAAAGGTTTGAAAGGGAATCTTTCGAGTGGTAGTTTATCTCTTTTTCGGCCTCATGAGAATAACATTACAAAAAAGGATAACAATGGAGTCATATTTAAGTTCTTTTTAGACTCTCTAAACATGAAAAATCATCGAGTTTACCTTCTTTGGACTCGTTAAAACAATCATATATTGAAGGGCCCATATGGGACCAAACCCTTACTTCTTCCAGTTCATTAAAAATGGAAGAGGAAATTACCAAAGGTGAGTTATATCGATCATGTGTTACCCTCCTCGAGCTCGTTAAATCAAAAAGAGGTACTCGTCTATCTAGATGGGGGAAAAAATTTGAAGGAAGCAAGCCAAGCATTTTATGAAAACATCACCAGTCACTCTTACAGTCGCCCTTGAACACGACACTTTGTCTTTGCATGCATTTTAATCTACCGAGCCTCTGCACTGGACCAATCCTCTGAGTTTCTTTACTCCTTTGGGTCACCTGATGAAAGTCACAGTATCCACTGCATCATCGTGTTTTGGTCCATGTCATGTTTTTGTTGTTGTGCCTCAGTGTTCAAGGGAAGTATTTACCTCGAGAGTTAACCATAAAAAAATTCTTATTTCAATACCCATGTCAGTCCATGTTCCTTTTATCCACCAATTTACATCTCTATGTCAATTTTCTGTCGTTTATGGGGGATACATCAAGTCCCTCCTACGACAAGTTTATTCCTATCGAATCCAACAAATTATCTGGGAACTAGACCTAGAAACCAATTAGTTCCTTGGGACCTGCATGCCTCAATGGCATGCCTCCTCGCGTCCGACAATGGGTTTACATCATTGACCTCTGATCGGATGACTCCATGAATGTTTGACTTCAACTCATTTATTCGCATTCGCTGGAATGTACTAGGGTACCTTGGGAATCATTGACATCAATGGTGATTTCCCTCGTACTTGTTAACGGTTTACCTCATTGGCTAGTAATCAAGTGGTTTCTGCCATGTTTGAGATCAGGACATCTATTCACATGGTTAGATTTGTACTACATCATGATCAGTAATAAGACCCTGGGTTGAGTGATCACTCTGATGTATACTTTGCCCAGGTTGCAACGAAGTTTCTCTTGAACATTGACACATATACTATCACATAGATCCACTTTGTATTGGTCCGTGTCGATGTCTTGTCATCTCGTATATCCACTGTGTATTTTTTGTGGCTACGATCACTTCAAGTCATGGAAGTATAGATCAACATTGTATCTCCAGTGGCTATACCTTTTTGTCAATATAATTATGGATCCGCAGTGTATTTTATGGCGTCCATACCTTGAGAGTATTTATCACTCAAGCAAAGGTATGTGTAATATCCCTCGGCCGAACCCAAATGCAAGTGTAATCCAAGTATATTTAAGCTAGTGAGTTGTTTAGACATCATTTTTGTAATACACCTTCCATGGCATGGTGTGCGCATATACTGCGCAGTAAAGTGATGTATTGTACACATTTTTGGATACCGCGTGCAGTAACTAAAGTGCGCACAACCTTGAGGACAACGGATACCGTGCACAGTAACTAAAGTGTGCGCAACCTTGAGGACAGTGGATACCGCGTGCAGTAACTAAAGTGCATGAAATATTAAGGTCAACGAACCTTTATGTATATGATATGCATTATAGCCTAGTGAGCCAGTATTATAAGCCAGAATGCTTATGTTTTAAAATTAGGCCAGAGCGCCTAGATGTTAAAGGCCAGCGTGCCTATTTTGGATATGTCTCATGATTAATATAAAATACATCGATGTGCGCAGACCAACCATGATAAAAGATAAGGGGGACTAGATTCCACCAGTTAGGGAAAGGGAGGGCCAAAAGCTAAGGAAAGGGATAAGCAAGAGTGCTGAAGCCAAAAAGGAATATTAAATTAATATTTCTTAGAACATAAAGTATGGATAATTATTTTATCCTAATTCATAAAGAAGGGGACAAGTGATCCATATGGATATCGATGGCCACCCACCTTTTCCAGCTGCCTCAAAACAGTTTTCTAACAATTTTGGCAATTT
>JASDQU010402571.1:0-10709 GCA_032191745.1 Picea mariana | reverse complement strand
CGACATGTCAACCTTCTCTCATTTCGCAAAGGCGACCTCATCCTGGCTTACGATATCGCTCATGATACCTTTGGCCACAGAAAATTTGAGTCACTCTGGCATAGCCCATACTTTATCCAACATTACCTCAACAAAGGCGCATACATCCTGGCCTCCCCCGAAGGCCTCTCTCTCAAAGAACCCGTCAATGGGTTGTATCTAAAGAAATTTTATGCTTAAACGTAGTCATTCTACTTTAGGTTATTTCTTTTATAGCATTTTCCATCCCTCACATCTAAACTATCCTTTGTGCTATTCACAGATGCTTCCTCCACCAGCCTACCACGTCGGTTACACTGACGCCACCAGCAGTTGGACACAAAATCTCGCTTCGGCCACTTGGGCTCTCTACACCCCCTCACATGAAATTCTCCATTCAAGTGGCATATGTTTGGGTTTAGTGACCAACAACCAAGTTGAATACACAGTCGTCATCGCCCTCCTGGCCAATGCCCAGCATCATTGTATTCATCACCTTAGAATCTTCCTCGACTCTCAACTAGTCGTACTCTAGCTCAACAATGTGTACTGCGTCCGTGATCCTTGCCTCTTTTACAAATAACTGTAGGTTAGACTTTTATCTCGACATTTTGATTCCATTACATTTACACATATTCCAAGACAAATGAATCAAATTATGGATAACCTAGCTAATATTGTGTTAGACTGGCATATATCACATCAAGCTACCTCTACACATACATAAACATATACCACAAACTGTCATCACATATATAGATTAGACATCATCAATACATTAACAAAACACATGTAAACACCACATAGATCTCAAAAATGTATACTCATGTATATATCGAAAGGTCCACAGTGCTATCCAAATGTTTACATACAAAAATACAACTATCTGTAGGCCAATGAAGCACCTCGATACAAAATGGACTCACCAGCCTATATACAAAAATATATATACATCAATACATAGAGCACCACTCATGGTGCCTCTAGAGAACCATCGCCTGCTCCTCCCTCAGGCGGTGGAAGCCCGCCACCACCCACCCCTCCCTCAGGTTGTGGTGGTCCACCCCCTACTGGTCCCTCCTGGCCTGGCGACAGTTGTCTGGTCATCGCTACACCAGCCATTGATGCTCACTGTACTACGGCCCACCATGGCGGCAGAACCCCCACGCACTGCTCCAGGATACCCTCATCCTGGATGTGAGACCATATGCCCTTAGGAACATCTTGTAACACTACCTCCAGACGACGCTGTATGTCCTCAAAATCCACTACGGCAGTCGCTAGAGGAGCGTGTGATGGCCCAGCACCAGGGTCATCAAACTGACACCTCCTCACTGCCCTCTCTAACTTAGTTGGTCGCAGCATGGCATCCTCACAATGATGTCTCTCTCCCCGCGATAGTCTCTCTGGCTTCTGACAAGCCGACGCTCTCTGCAACTCCACCTCAAGCCCGCGAGGTGCCACATCTGCACATACAAACCAACAATAGATAGTATCAACATCTATATCATATACATATGGCCAGGCACACCCAATAGAATCCTAGGGTGCAACATCGACACCCTCTCCAGAAACCAGGCCACCCGGATGGACCCAAAGGAAAACTCTCCTGTATCTGTGGATCGACAGTGTTCCAACTTCCCAACCATCCTAGAATGTAGCATTAGTCCCCAGGTGAAATGCTCATCAGCCAACACTCTCTCCATCACCATCAGCTAGCCACCAGTGATCCGCTGCGTCGCCAGTGAACCATACACTCTCACAATCATCACTGCTATATAGCGATGTGCTAGGGAATCCATCGCCCCGATTCTCACAACTGTGCCGGACATATAGTTCAGCCCCGAACAATATCTTCGGCCCACCATCGTGAGCGGCATATCTCTAGGTAGCACCGGCTCTGCTGGTAGGGGCGTTCCCTGAAATGCGAGCCCAGTCAAAAAATACACATCCTCCACCATAGTGAAGGGAATCTGCTCTCCCTGCACTATGAAGCAGTGCAAGTCCGAACTCCACATCTAGATAAGAAACTACAGGAGATACTCCTATGCCCATATCAAGGGGCACTCAAAGAACTTCATCAGCCCACAGGCTGCCAAAGTCGCACATACGCCTAGCTCCTCAATAGCCACGGTGTCTCACAGCTGGGAACAATCCCGCTCTCACCAACCAATAGGCATCGTGCACACAACTCACCTGCACAACATAAAACCATCCTAAGTCATCCACATGGACAATCAAAAACATCAAAAAGACATGTTTTACACCCGTCAACCTTGCCTCCAAGGCGCGGTTGTTCAACCCATAGGAGCGCACACATGCGTTCCTTTACACCCCACAGACACACACATATGCGTTCCTGTTCACTACATAGGCGTGCTCTCAAGTGTGCCTGTTCACTACATAGGCGTGCTCTTAGGTGCGCCTGTTCACTATACAGGCATGTACATCTGCGTGCCTATTCAACCGACAGGCGTGCACATGTGAGTGTCTGTTCAACCAACAGGTGCCCCCATAGTGCACGCACATTATCCACTTACCGGCACTTGCATGAGCATATTTTCGGTGGGCACACACTTATGCGCGCCTATCACTAGATCGCCCGTGCATGTGGGGCCTACACCCCCTAACCACCCTTGTACGACCCTCTGTATAGCCCCTACCCAAAAAATGAAACCCTAATTCTATGCAGGATGATCAGACCACTAACCTACTGCTCACGGGTCCTCAATCGGATGCCTCGTCTTCCCAGAATCTCACAATCTCCTTTGAATGCTTCTCGTCCAATCACTATCATAGCAAGTACAAATGAGGTGGCAATGTGGGCCCTACAGCTATATATAGGACCTTTTTCCAAATTTCCACTCACCATTCCGAGAGCCCACGGTGTCCTTTTCTCGATCCATCTTCAGCAACAGGATCAGCATCCCGTCATCTACATCACAATAGTCCCTATGCCTCTTTTCATCCTAAGCCCCCGAGACGCCATTTTTTATACCCTGATCAGGTACGCATACGCATATTCACACTTATCAAATACATGCTCATATATCCGATTATCTTCAGATATTGTTCACATCGGGTATTTGGTTTTCATGTGTGTAGGTACTTGGTCATCATACCTCGACACAACCCCTTCAGGTATATACTTAGCACTGGCATGTAGTCATTCCCTCTGTATCTCACTTACATTTCTAGTCACACCCTCTGACATTTGCCTCTAGGATCCCCATTCCCAACTCTGCAGTACCCACACCTCCATTTGCATCTTCGATACTGTCACCCAGTAGCATTCTTACCCACATGAGTTGTCCCATTCATATCACCTTTTGGCACTTGTGACACTCATGCTATTTTTCAAAACCCTTTAGGGATGGGAGTCCCGATAGTCTTACATCATGTCACAAATCAACCACATACTCCTTCTCCTCATTTTGGTAGCTTTCCCAATGGAATCCCATATTTTCTCTCCACGGTTCTATGGTCGGGCTACACCTCCTTAGTAGCATGAACCCTCCATTTCATCCACAATCCGTCTACCTATCTGCAAATATCCCTTCATTTCACCTACCTCATACAGAAACCCACCCATGGGCCCCCCACCCTTCATTAGTTCTTCGAGCAAATCATGCCCTATACGGGCCAACCATATCACACTGGGGCACCCGTTTCTATATTTGTACACTTCTCCCCAATTATTCGTTATTTATTGTACAAACGCCTTTATTTTCAGTCGTTACATTACCTTTTTTTCGTCACCTTTGGTGATCTGCTTCCCTTTTTCGGCAAACCACAACCCATGTCACCCTTGGTTGGAGCACTACTTATCATCCACCCTTACCAGCATCGTCCATATCTTCAGAGTATCCCACATGCCACTTAACTCTACCCTCTGAATTTGTTCACCTTGTCCCACCTTTGGCACAACTTATCCCCGGTCTTGTCGTCCCCCTAACACTTGACATCGTTGAACGGTTGCAGCCTCTCTTTATCTCACATATACTCCAACCAAGGGCAGTCTTGAGTCTTCCTACATCTTGACTTCATCCATCTACCTCCTCCACTTCCTCACCTCACCCAGTAGATTTCACAAAGCCCTTTGCTTCTGGGAGTCGCGTCCCCCTTTTTGTCGACATCAGCACAGTTTTCCAGAAGGGCGACAGTATCTTGATTCTCATTACCCACCCAATGGGAGATCTTGGATGAAATAGGGGGAAACACAATTGATCCCTGCTATCGTTGACCCCCATAACATTCTATGTCAACACTTTCTCATGCTACGGTGGGTCTTACTTTGCGACTATTGCAGTTAGTTCTTTCATTTGCCGAAGACCTCTAAACTTGGTTGGGCTATCAATGCCCACATAATCAGTGATACTTATTATCATGATCACTACCTACTATTCAGAGTACGTTCATCCACAGAATTGTCTTCTACCTTTATCATGACCTCCCCCGAGGGCGCTGCAGTTGTCTACACCAACACTTCATTCATGTTTTTTGAGTTACATGACATGAGCATGTGGCATGCCCACCTCGTTTGTACACAGTTTTCTTTTCTACACACCTCATGGAAGGTCAAGTTCTACTGGTTCCTTTTTCCCTCCAATGGATCACTATGGACAATCCCACTATTTCTCTCTCTTACAACAACACTCTCAGTAGAAGAAACATTGATGGATTTTGTCTATACGTATGCTCCTAACCTCATCCATCAAGGGGCATCTATTATCACTGGAATTTCATCCGCACATGGTTACAAGAACTCAGCATCGTCAAACAATGATGAAGTCATCCACAGACCTGAATTAACACCAAAGCATTCATAAAAGGGTCAAAAACTATACAAAGTAGTGAAAAATTGAAGGGCATTATGAAGACACTGGGCCCGCGCACACATGCGTGGAACATAAACGCATAAATTGCGCACATGCGCATGATGCGTGACTGTTATCCCAAAAAGTCACGCACCTGAGAAACGATGCATTTATGAGAGTGGTCGGCCTCCCACCCACTTATGATTTAGCTCCCAAGCCAATTTGACACTCAAATCTAGACTAGATTCGACTGTATGGCTGGTCAAAGACTTAGAAATGCCCTAATTAGCCTCTTTTCACACTACAAAATGGTTGAACAGTAGCTCAAAGGAATTCTATAAAAAGGCCATGGATACACTTCATTTTTCAAGGAATTCAAAGCAAAGTTATGCTGCCATTATTCTCTTAAGGACTCAATCCTTGCCAAGACTATATTTGCACCATTGCATTGGGCAATCCATCTCACCCCTTGAGTGGATTTGCAAAGAGTTATTTCATCATTTTCCATTTTTATTTGTTGTAAGAAGAGCTTGCTAGTGGGGGTCCAAGAGCCCTCCCTTGGAGGAAGAAGGGACTCATAGTCCCCTTTCTTCTTGGTGTATTCTTGGTGTATCAGCCTCATCATTGGTGACATGGGTCTTATTGTTCTTTTTGTTTCTATGTCCCTATGCCTATGAATTTAGTTTTTATTGCTTTTCTTAGTTTAATTCTTAATTGTTGTATTTTGTTTCTTTCCCTAACTCTTTTCCTTGCAGTTGTCCTGGTCAGCAGACCCAACTGAGCTTGCAAGCACCTCTATTTTGCTAACTAAGGTGATGGAAGAGGCTAAACAATAGCAACATCTTCTTCTGAAGTAAAATACTTCCCTTTTTGTCTCCTTGGAGTTGTCCACTTGTTGTTAGATGAATACCTGCAAAAAATTCTAAAACTTTTTCTCAAAAACCACACTCTAAAATATAAGAAACTGATGAGAACAATGAGACCAAGTCACAGACACATGTATCTCATAGTTCTTTTATTAAAAAGAAAATGTAAAATGAGGTTGCATTAGACCTTAAGCTAAACTAACAACATGCATCTTTTATTTATTATCCTAATCTACCTAAAAAGAAAGGAAAATTGTTATTCAAGTGTAAGAACTTTTCCAATGTAACCATGTGCGAAGCAAGATAAGAAACATACCCATAACCACATATGAAAAAGTTACCACAGTGATTACCTGGATATGAAGAACCAACCAACCTACTTGTTTTGGCATCAGAAGGTATTGAAGAAGAGAAGAGTATTGTGGCCCGATGACTTCTTGAAACCAAATTTCAATGTAATCTTGATGTTCATCAACAGTAATTTCTATGCTCTCCTTCATCATGCTACGCAGATCCTCCTCTTCTGGATGATTGATTTATGAAATACATAAAGGGATCTGCTGAGATGAATGTTGAGAACTCCTCAATCTCAGGTATTAGTGATCGGTCTCCACTGGATGTAGTCCATAATGTTTCAGCTTCCTTTTCATTTTGGCAAGGAAAATCATTTTGTAGCTAATGGGACTTTGGTTCTTTTATCATTTCTGAAGAGGTAGATAAGTTCATGACTATTGTCAAGATGTGTTCTTCCTGAAAATAAGAAATATCAGCTGCTTTTAGGATTTGAGAGAGTTCTCCCAAACTAATGCTCACCTTTGAATCCATTCTTCTGGTTAATGGGTCCTGCCTCACACATGGATTAGTGTCTGGGGTTCTTAAAACACCCAAATTTTTTGTTATTATATATTTTTTTAATATTTTAATCACAACCACCTAAAAAATGAAATACATATTTAAATCATATTTGCACAAACAATACACACCACGCTTGCATAAAATAAATCACACTTGTAGGAAAGAAATCAAAGCATAAAATAAAATAGGATTGCAAGAATGAAATCAAACTCACACGTGTATGAAAGTAAACACACTAGAAGAAAAAATAAACACACTTTGCAAACGGGAAGCACACTTGCATGAAAGGAATAAAACTTGCATAAAAGAAATAAAAGAAAGAACTCTTGCAATAAAATCAACACACTGGCAGGAAATATAAATTGCAGGAAAGTAAACACACTGTGTAGGAAAGAAAGAACGCTTGCAGGAAAGTAAATTGTAGGAAAGTAAACCAACTGAGAAAAGTAAACAAACTAAGAAAAGTAAACATTCTTGTGGAAAGGGAACAACAAGGCTTTGGAGTGACCCATTAAAATCGATGCACATGTTCTCAGCTCTCGTCTTAAATTTTCTCCTCCCCCTTGTTGTGTAATTAAAGACAACCTACCTAAATAAGCTCTAATCCCTTTAGCACCTCCCCGACAACAGTGCCAAAAATGTTGAGTGAAATATATGCTATCTATTTCGACATTAAATTGTCAAACCAGGGCTCGTAGGCTTTGAGGTGCCAGCACTGTATGTGCAGGTCTAGATCTCTAATCTAGCCTAGCCTAGCCTAATTTAGTCTAATGCTAATAAACTCAGATAATGGAAAGAAAATCTAACGGAAATATTGACTAGCTAAGGAGATGGTTTACCCTAGGGATCAACACTCTTTTCAATTTACAATTCTATGTTTAAAAAGATGACTTTTAAAATATATTTAAACAACAGATTCTATGTTAAATATACAAAGAAACCTTTAACTAATGAACTTCAAGCAATTATAGAACTATGAACTATTTGATCTAAGTAGCTTTAAACAATCTAGGACTATGAACTGTTTAATCTATCTCTAAATAAGCAAATAACAAGTAATCTATTTCTGAGCTATTTAATATATTTATTTAATCTACCTCTGAACAAACAAGCTGTTCATTTTTCAATAACATGTAGTTCATTTCTTTTTATCATGTCTTAACCATAAATAAGAATGTTGCAGCAACCAAGATCACAAGAAGAAACACCATGCACAAGAACACAAGAAATATCCTGGGAAACCCTTCTCAACAAGGGAAGAAAACCCAGCAAAATCCTTTGCTATATTCTTCAAGAGAAAGACCTTTCACCACCAAGAATGACCTAGCACACAAGAAGGTGCTTAATCCCTAGAAGAATAGTTCCCAAGAGAGTTGTGCACCTTTTATCAAGTAGATGTATTTGTTGTAATTTCCAAACATGCAAGAAAGATATGATTCCACAATGGGGAATCATCCCTTACTTATATTAGACTTGTCTAGTCAACAAAGGCATCTATTGGCTCAACAAGGATGACTTGTCTCTAAGTCACTTTATAATTATAATTTATTATTATTATAATTAATAGTAACCATATTAATTATCTTTTTCATTTATTATTAGACACATTAAGGTAGGGTCAACATGTACCCTTTACATAGCAATTAGGGTTACAGGTAGGTCTCACTCTTGAACAATATATAGCAAAGGATCTGATACACCCACTAGTGCTCATCCACTAGGGGCACATCCATAGGGATGTCATAGCTATGATTCATTGCATTACACAGAAGAACCAAATCTTCACACGTTCACCTGTGCTTGTCCACAGACATGTCGACTCTACAGATCTTCTTTCCCACTTCCACACATAGAAGAATCATTTGGAGTCTTCTCATCAACTCTACTACTCAAAGGAGGATAATACATCATCTTCATTTTTGTTCTCATGACGATGCACCCAACACTTTGGGATTTCACATGTTCACCTTGTTCTCAGCCACAGGAACATCCTAACTCAACAGATCGCCTTTCCCACTGGATAATCATCTGGATTTATTCTCAACTCTCTGAATGGAGGAGGTCATCTCTACATTCCCAGCTCTGTCTTAGGCAAGAACCATGTACCCTTCTTAGGGGTGTTCTCTCATGTTTGTAAGATGAGAGAAAAACTTCACATAGCTGCAATGATCCACACCTCATAGGTTTGTAAGCCAGAGAATGTCTCACATAGCTACATTCATTAACACTCCCTCTCATCTAGGGAGGAATTTCCCACCAGGGCAAGTCTCTCACGAAAATACTTGAACATTGTCTTGGAAAGTGGTTTGGTGAATATATCTGCAATCTATTCATGAGTAGAAATATATTTCACGTGTATTGTCTTTCTCTGCACCATGTCTCTGATGTAGTGATACTTGATTTTGATGTGTTTCGATTTGTCATGAAACACTAGGTTCTCAGAGAGATTTACACATCTCTAGTTGTCGCAATGAATAGTAGTTGGATCCATCTCATGAGCGAACAAGTCAGTCAATAGTTTTTGAATCCATACTGCTTTATGAATTTCCACACTTAGTGCAATGTACTCTGCCTCTATTGTACTTAAAGCTATAGAGATTTGTTTTCTGCTACACTAGGAAACCATGGTTGATCCTAGGGTGAAGCAACAACCTGAGGTGCTTTTTATGTCTATTGCACTTTTTGTCCAGTTTGCATCGGCATATCCTTCCAATATTAAGTCCACATTAGTTGCATATCTCAAGCCATAGCCAATTGTACCTTGTAGGTATCTCAATACGTGTTTTGCAGCTATCCAGTGTGTATGTTTTGGTTGACTCATAAACTGGCTAAGCACAGTCACTGCATAGCAAATGTCTAGTTTGGTGTTAACCAGATACATCAAAGATCCAATAATTTGTCAATATAAATGTGGATCTACATATCCTGAATCAATTTCATTCATCTTCTTTAAGTCCATTACCATTGGAGTAGTCATGGATTTATAACCTGTCATTTTGAACTTTTTCAGTATCTCCAAAGTATATTTTCCTTGACTTAGGAAAATCTCATCTAATCTCTGCCATACTTCTAGTCCCAATAAATAATGCATTTGGCCCAAATCCTTCATTTCAAATTTGGTAGTTAATGATTGTTTGCATTCAACAATGAGTCTCTCTGAACCGGTGATGAAAAGATCATCCACATATAGGACTAAAACCAAACACTCATTTCCATCAATGTGATAATATAAGTTTGGGTTAGCTGCACTTTTTTTCAAACCCAAACTCATCAGGAATCCATCAATTTTCTCGTACCAAGCACATGGTGCTTGTTTTAGACCATATAGAGCTTTCTTCAATCCGCATACATGAGATTTTTCATTGTGTATAACAAAACCTTTTGGCTTCTCAATATAAAATTCTTCCTCAATTTAACCATTGAGAAAAGTTGTATTTACATCCATCTGATATAGCTTCCTGCCCATGGAAGCATCTAGTGCAATGATAGATCGAATGGAGGTATATATGGCTATTGGTGAAAAAGCCTCGTCATAGTCGACTCCCTCTATTTGTGAGAACCCTCTAGGCACAAATCTTTCTTTTTATTTTTCAATTCTTCCATCAACAACATGTTTGATTTTGTAAATCCATTTGGAAGTCACTATGAACTTTCCCTATAGCCTTGGGACAACATCCCATACATCAGTTTTTATTATAGATTGATATTCTTCAGTCATGGCATCTTTCCATACTTGTTCACCTAAGTCTTCTCCATGACAAGTTGGTTTTGAATCAATAATGTGAGTCAAGCATGAAAGGTAGCTTGAGAATATCTTAGGTCTCTTGCTTTCTCTGGTTTCTCCTTGTGGGGATTTATGCCCTTCTGCTTCTTCTAAATTTTGTCAAGCCCAATCAAGTATTTTATGTTCGACTGTGATGTCTTTGGGTATATTATTTGAGGAAATCAAATCTTCTAGAGAAACTGGATCAACTAGAGTTGTTGGCTCATCTAGAATAATATATGTCTCCCTCTGAACTGGTGAATGAGTGGAGGTATTGTTTCACTATCTATTTCCATATAAGCTTCTTTGGATTTATGGAAGGCTACTTCTTCTTCAAAATTAACATCTCTGCTTACTTCAATTTGTCTCTAACTTGGGATGTAGATTCGA
>JASDQU010402567.1:0-10768 GCA_032191745.1 Picea mariana | reverse complement strand
GCCTTCATGTAATATATCCCTCCTCCACATTGACTAGGGATTATGACATAAGTTATTCGATGGTGTCAAGGTGTATGCGACACTTATACGACACTTTACGACACTTAGGGTGAGGTACCTAGGTGTGCAAATTTCATGTGTAACAATTCAGAATGCTAATTAAATTTCATACATTTTATGTGTTTATACCATATTCAAATTCATTGTAAACGTACCTTGAATAATCCCCCCAAGTTAACAAATTGTTTTTTTTTGCATGTTTGCATTGCCACTAACACGTCATGAGAAACCATCATTAGATTTCACCCACCCACAATTAATATGAAGATAAGATACACAAAATGTTGCATGGAGTGTTAGCATGGGATAACATCCAAATTATGTGTCCTAATAAAAGTCTAGTTGAATTCACTACATTGTTTTCATGTGGATTCACTCGTAACCTTAGAGAGTGCTAAGATTTTCTTCTGGAAATTTTACATGCATGTTCATTGAATGGTGTCCTTGATACACTAGTTTCTATTATTACAATTGAATTTATTAGAGAGATCAAATATTTTAGGGAAAAAAATAAGAATGTTTATCTTCCATAAATGATTTTTGACATCTCCATAAAATAATATTTTCATATGATGCAAAACTTGTTGCATCATTCAGAAAGTGAAAGAGATAATATAATGAAAGCATATCAAATCATGTTCCCCCCCCCTTCTATCTCCTAAGATGTGTTAAATGAGGTATAACGAATTAATGTATGATCTAGGTGGATATCGGTGACCACCCACCTATTTCAACTGGCTCACATACATATTTCATCTTGGCAGTTGTTTTCTAGCTTTTCGGGTCCTAAAATTCTGCGACCATTTTGAGGCCCTAAACAACATTTTTTTGTCCTACCATAGTCACACTATAGATGGATTTAGAGTGTGATGGAATAATTTGTAGTCCTATGATATCAATTTCCAACGGGCTATCGTGCACCTGAAACAAAGATAGTGTGCAAAAGTTACGACCTTGGGAAGTTGATGTACCAACTTACCGCAACGGATCCCACATGAATTTTGGAGCTTCATCTCCTAGGGTTAGGTTTTTGGATGTCTAAGGTTTTGGAATTCATGTTTGATGTAAAAAGGATTTTGGAGCCTCATTGTACTCATATTATTGTGAATGAGTGTAGATGTCACATCTCTTCTCAGAGATAAGCTGCCACCATGCTAGCAAGCTTATTTCAGTCTTCATTTTATAGTTTCAACACATTTCTTATTTAATAGAAGTCAAGTTTTACAGTATATCTGTTATTATTAAATGTGTATCTATGTTAATATTATATATCTATGTTTTCATTTCGTTCCGGTCATAAATATGGATCAGTGGTTTCAAAACGGTCTGCTCCTTGTCGTTTTTTAGTGCATGTCCCCGATGAGGTCAGGGTATAGAGAGTTGGGTCTTGAGCTTGTTTTTCTTGAGGAAAACTTCTCTCACATGCCAAAGAAACCTTTTATGGCAGGAGAAAATAAATATTATGGGATACAATATCCTTCAAAACGTTTCTTGGGGAAGCCCTTGAGCGACAAAGGAATGAGATGATGGACATCATTGCACAAATCCTTCAACGACTGCCGAAAAGAGATGCGTCTGCCTCAAACGGAGGGGCCACCCCCTTTAAGGTATAGATCAATTTTATATTCCTATATTCGAATTTCAAATAGATGTGGATGTTGCAGATAAATGGTTAAACCTTCTAGAAGGGTTTTTTTCTATCCATAACTTTTTTGATAGAGAAAATAATACATTTGCACTCCTCAAGTCCATCCCCCATTTCAATTATTAGTGTCTATGAGGAAAATGAAACATAGGGATCTACATTATATATAGTTGCACCCACTTGGGGTTCCTTCAGGGAGGCTATTGAGGAACAATACTACCATGTTGAAAGTTATGATGACTTATATACAAGATGGACCACACTACGGTAGGAAAGGGACCAAATAGTGCCAGAGTTCACCAATGTCTTCCATACCTTGTGCACCAAGCTGGGTATCAAAGACTCTGAGCGACATCTGGTGCTCAAGTACCATGACGGTCTGCATAGATACATCGAGATAGAAATGGAGTTTCTGGACATTTTTTCCTTGGGCGCATCCTATCGATATGCTGTCAAAATCGAGCAAAAGCTTAAACAAAAAATGTGACAGTTTTGGTATGCAAAATCCTCATAACAAAAGCAGGCCAAAGGCGACCCCAACCCACATAAAAATGTTCATATCAAGGATGGGAAGTCTTAGGAAAACCATTCCAAAACATAAACAAATAAGGACAAAGAAAGACACTGGTAAATGGTGTGAGTTCCATAAGATCCCCTGACATAACACTATTGAATGATGCTCAAAGCAATCATTGGTGGTTGAGGAGAAAGCCTATGAAATAGATGCAGGATCTAACTCAGATTTAGAACCATAAAAAGGGAGACAAATCATTGATGCAGAACCTAGTTCCACTATTGCTACCACCACCAAGGTACATCCTAAAGAACCTGATGAACCAAAGGAAGGTGAGCACCTCTTTCATTCGAAAATGTGGGTGAAGGGTACTCCACTGCAATTCATCATTGATAGCAGTAGCTAGAAGAACCTAATCTTAGCAGAGGTCATCAAGCGGTTGTCTTTGCCAACATCACCACACCCGCATCCATACACCATCGAATGGCTCCACCAAGGGAGTGATCTTCACGTCATCCAACAATGTTGCATGGCCTATGACATCAAGCCCTTCAAAGATGAAGTATTGTGTGATGTTTCCCACCTTGAAGTTTGTGATGTTCTTTTGGGATAACATTATTTATGGAAACGTCATGTTGTATATGAGTATATGCCTTGTATAAATATTATTACTTTGGATAGGAGATTATACAGGATACCAGAGGTGGTCCCATCTACCACCATTTTCTTGATCTCTTCCAACCAATGCAGGAAGGTCATCTCTCAGACCAGGAAGTTTTTCTTCTTCGTGATTTGCACTCAGAGTGAGAGGAAGGTTGAATCCACATCCATGGCCTCCACGAGAGGTCTCTCCACGTAGCATAAGTAAGTGGACAAGGTCATGGAAGAATATAAAGACATATTCTCCTCAACCACTAGGGTACCTCTACACTGTCATGTCAAGAAATCAATCGATTTGACCCTCGACGCACTGCTACCAAATGGGACAATCTATTGCCACTCTCTGTTAGAAAATGAGGAAATCAAGGACCATATATAAGAGTTTCTCAAAAAGGGGCACATCTTCCCAATATCATCACCTTGTGGAATCCCAATCATGCTTTTGCAGAAGAAATATGGGCCCTGGTGACTCAACATTGATTGTCGGGCCCTAAATAAAATCATAGTCAAGAATCAGTACCAAATTCCCCGAATTGAAAATATCCTTGACCAGCTCAAGGGGGCCAAATACTTTAGTAAGATTGATCTGAAGTCTGGTATACCAGCTCAAGGGTGCCAAATACTTCAGTAATATTGATCTCTAGTCTGGCTACCACTAAGTTCCAATAGAGCATACTGATGTATGGAAGACTTCCTTCAAGTCCAAAAAAGGTCTTTTTGAATGGTTGGTCATGCCCTTTGGCTTGAAAAATTCCCCAAAAACTTTAATGAGGATGATGGATGATATATTGTGGCATTTCACCTAGCATTTTGTGGTAGTGTATTTGGATGGCACCCTCATCTTCAACAAGAATTGGGCAGAACACTTGCAGCACATTCAACAGGTTCTTCACACTCTGTGACAATACAAGCTATATGAAAAATTGGAAAAATGCTCCTTCGACATGAATAGGGTCCAGTACCTAGGATACATTGTTGATGAGCATAGGGTGCATGTCGATCCAGCCAAAATCTAGGTCATTCATGGCTAGCTAACCCCGACCACACTCACTGAGCTCCGGAGCTTCTTAGGCCTTGCCAATTTCTATCACAGGTTCATGTTGGGATTCTCCCACATTGCCTGGGCCCTTAGTCAAGTGACTAGGGGTGATGGCAAGGAAAAATTCATGTGGGACCAATCGCAATAGAAATCCTTCGATTATTTGAAGTAGTGCTTGTGGTCATCCCCAGTCCTCTCATTAATTGACTTGCAACAATCACTTGAGATTGAGATAGATGCTTCAGACTATGGTGTGGGTGTAGTTCTCACTCAGCATGGACATCCCATGGCCTATAATAGTGAGACATTATTAGATACTATTCATAAGTACCCCACTTATGATAAAGAAATGTACTCCATTGTACAAGCCTACCTCTAGTGGAGGTATTACATTCTCATGAAGGAGACAATCATCCACATTGATCACAAGCATTTGCAGTTCATGCACATAGAAGGAAAATAGCATAATGACCTCCATCAAAAGTGGTCCACATACTTGCAACAGTTCCATCTCAACAACAAGTATAAGATAGGGAGAACCAAGGACATTGCTAACTACCTCAAATGACCTTCAGATGCCACACTAACCATTGTGCTACACTCCTGTGGACATGAGACCTTCAGATTGCCCCAAATCTATGAGTGAGATCCTGACTTCACCACCACCTACCAGATGTTGGGCACAAATACAACTGTCATTGATTTTCATTTGCAGGACGAGTTATTGTGCCATCTGGTCCATCTATGTGCTCCATTAAGTGAGTGCGTGAAGCTAATTTGGGAAGCTCACTATAGTCAGGTGACAGGAAACTTCGTCAAAGAGAAGACAATGGAAGTGCCACAACAACATTTCTATTGGTTGAAACTCCAACGTGATGTCAGGAATCATATTAGGTCCTGCACGACTTGCATCATTTCCAAACTGACCATTAAGAAATAAGGCATGTACACCCCTCTTCTTACTCCTGACAGGAAATGGGAATCCATCTCAATGAACTACATGTTGGGCCTTACTTTAACCAAGCAGGAAAATGACTGTGTTTTCATGGTTGTTGATTGATTTTCCAAGATGGTGATTCTGGTCGCCTGCAAGAAGAGCATCACAATAGAGGCCACTGCCAAGCTCTTCTTCGAACAAGTGTGGGTACATTTTGGGATACCACAAACCGTCGTCTCCGATTGGGACAACATGTTCCTTATTGCATTCTAGTCGATCCTATGGTCATGATTGGACACCAATATCACAAAATGCATGGCCTTTCACCCCCAAATGGATGGCCAAATCGAGGTCATCAACATAATGATCGTGCATATTTTGTGCATGTACAATTACAAGCATCCACACACACGGGATGAGAGTATTACCTATGTTCAAAAAAGTTACAATAGAACCATACATATCTCAATCGACCACAACCCCTTTCAAGTGGGGTTGGGATTTCAACCATTGGGTCCCATGGATGTTGCACTACCCCTTGTGCCCACATAGGAAGATTCATCCCATGTGAAAAATGAAGCTGAAAAAGCCACCTCATTCATTGAATGAATCCATCACATACACCAACAAGTTCAACATATTTTGAAGAAGTCTAATGCCAAGTACAAGCAACGCCATGATCAACACGGGGTGCCACACAAGTTTCAAGTGGGAGATAAAGTTTAGTTGCACTTGCAGAAAGAACGCCTTATAGTACCCCATCAAAAGCTTAATCCAATTTGTTATGGACCTTATACCATCACCAAGGTTGTGGGTGACAATTATTTTGAGCTCAACATTCCCCCCTTCCTTGGTTTGCACCCAATGTTTAATTTGGACCTCCTTCGGCCATAATTTCCACATTTATTGGACAACTCAGAGGTAGTAGAACAATTGAAACTGACAGAGCTCAACCCTGACTGCATGGAACAAGAATCCACTGATCATATCATGGAGACATAGGTCAAGGGCGCTCTCCAACATAAGTTTCAGCTTTATCATGTTGTTAAAGCAGAGTAGCTCTTGCACCAAGACAAGTGGCTCACCAGAGGCCAAATTCATCATAAATTTCCTCATCTTATGGGGGAAATCAACGCAATGGAGATCATTTCTTCCTAAGGGGGGAGGAATTATCCAGGTGGATATTAGGGGATACCCACCTATTCCAACTGACTCACATACAGATTTCATCTTGGAAGCTTCAGTTTTCATCTTGGAAGTTTTTTTCTATCTTTTCAGGTCCTAAACTTCCGGGACCGTTTTGAGGCCCTAAAAAACATTTTTTGGGCTTGCCATAGTTACACTAGAGACAAAGTTAAAGTGTGATAACAAAATTTTTAGTTCTCAGATAGACCTTTCCAAAAGGCTATCATGCGCCTAAAATGGAGATCGTATGCAAACGTTATGACCCCAGGAAGTTGATGTACCAACTTACCCCAATGGGGCCCACATGAATTTTGGCACTTCATCTCCTAGGGTTAGCTTTTTGTATGTCTAGGGTTTTGGAATTCATGTTTGATATAAAAAGGATTTTGGAGCCTCATTGTACTCATCTTCTTGTGAATGAGCATATCCATCAAATCTCTTCTTAGAGATAAGCTGCCACCATTCTACCAAGATTGTTTTAGTATGCATTTTACAGTTTCAACACATTTCTTATTTAATAGAAGTCAAGTTTTACTGTATCTATGTTATTATTCAATGTTTCTCTCTGTTTAATATTATAGATGTGTGTTTTCATTTCATTCCGCTCATAAATATGGATCAATGTAAGCCTTCATAATTGTAACATAGAAACCATTCACCATCTTGTTCAAAAGGTTATAAATTCTTCATGCTCTAATAAGAAGTTTGGAAAAAATATTAACAAATTGTAGAAAATGTGATCTAGGTGGATATTAGTGGCCACCCACTTTTTCCATCTAACTCAAAATAGTTTTGTGGCAATTTTGGTAATTTACTATTTTTAGCAGTTTTTAACTTCTGACGCCATTTTGAGGGACTAAATGAAGGTTTTTTTGGATATAGCTTATAAATGATAACCAAAGGCTCTAATTGAGCCCCCAAAATGAATCTTCTGGATGACACTTTTCCAACGAGCTATCGTGCGCCCCAAATGGAGATCATATGCCAAAGTTACACCCCCGGGAAGTTGATACATGAAACTACCCAAAACGAGGTCCACAAAATTGTTGGCTTTTCATATTCTGAGGTTAGGGTTTTGTATTTTCTTTATGATAAAAAGGCCAAAAATAATCCAATTGCCAGAAAAATGTTTTGAGCCAATTGGAAAAGGTGGGTGGCCATCAATATCCACTTGGATCAAAATGGCTAATACCAAAGTTTGAAATACTAATTCAAGGACATTTGAATTTGGTTGTAATATTAATACAACCATGTAAAATCCTTTTCAAAGGATGTAAATAGTCTTAAAGGAAGAAATCATGGACAAATTTCTAGAATAGAAAGTCTTCTCATAAGAAGTATTTCATATTTAACCCTCCCAAATTTTTCCAACATAAAATTACTCATTATATTTTATATAATTGGGTAAAAATACAACATAAACATACTTTTCCACATGATAGGATATACATCTATTCAAATACTCCAATACCAGTGCACAGGCTGATGTAATGTAAGTCAACCATTACAAAAAGGAACTAAGGTGACCAGCTATCCACATTGCTCGTCCAAAAAGGTTTTATACAAAAAAAAGCATTTGCCTCTAATGTTTATGTAGATTCAAGTCATAGATGTTCTTATAAAACTTCATAGATGTTCTAATATAACTTAAGGAACAGAGTAGGTCCCTCATTTCCATCTTCCCACTGGTTATAAGAAAATTTTCCTTCTTGCATATGAACGAACTTCTTGGAAAGTATGTCTTCTTCCTTGTTAGATTCTCAATAGATATGTGTGTATCTGATCAAAGAAAATGATTTATTGAGTTCTTTGATCCTATATTTCCATCATTCTAATGCATTTACCTACAATTTCCCTTTGTTCTTTAGCTAGTAAATTATTATTCTAGAGTCTCTAAATACATGTATATCAACAATATGTAGCCTAGTTGCCAGAGTGAGGGTGGCCCAAACTCCAAGTAATTCTTCTCTAGTATTGGTGCTTGCATCATATTTGAAATTCCATTTGTACATAGATTTCTCATTGATCCTAATCACCCCCCCCTTCTCCACTCTATTGTCCATTTGATTGGGTTTCTCCATCAAACTAGCTCGCTATCACCAAATATTGGGGAGAAGTATTAAAGATTCGATGGGTAGTCACTTTATGAGGAACTTTTTGATTATTAATTCCTCCAAGGGACTTGTACACTACAGAGATCATAGATGGACTCCCATTTTCAAAAATTACCTTGTTACGTTCCAACCAAATATGCCAGTTAACAATGGAAGGAAGAGTAGGGTACTTAGGCACCTGCTTTGTCCAACAATCAAAACATTCATTTAATGTATTCCCCTCCCAAAGATTCTTTAATTTTATCCCTCTTAGAATTATGTGCCATACTTGTTGGGTAAAAATGAAATTGACCAACAGATGATTAACTATCTCTGGTTCCTTTAAACATAAATGACAAATATTGGGTCCTTCCCAACCTCTACCTTGAAGATTATCCCATGCAAGTATTTTTTTTTTCCACAACTAACCAAATAAACAGATTAATTTTTAGAGCTAGATCCCAGATCCATAATTTTATCCTCCATCCAACAGTAGTCTGCTGCCATATTTTTGTAGCTATGGCCCAATAAACATTTTTTACCGATAGTATACATGACTTATCACCCCCAATCCAATGTAGTTCATCAGTACTTTCATGCAGTTGAATCCCCAACCCAACTAAATCCCTGCAATAAAGATCCCATTCAATTTCCAAATTCCCAGTGAGGCCAAGTTCTTCACTATCTTTCCACTATGACAAGATTTCCCCTGGTCGAATAACTCCTCTAGCCTGAAAGAGATACCTTATGTTTATTTTATTTAAAGAAAATAATAGTTCTTTTGATAGGAGAGAGCAGTTCCCCAGTCCTAGGATCATATCATTTCCTATTAAGACCAAATGACCAGTCCTGGGCTTCCAACTCAACCAATGAGTTATAATACGTAAAGACTTAAATAAATTTTTCCAAATCTGAGAAGCATTGGTCATTCTATGAGAAGTCGACCTAAGCCAAGTAGCTACAGAGAATTGAGGGAGATATTTGTCCTTTATGACTCTATTCCAGATCCCATCCTTCATCAACACATGCCACAAAGAGTTTTTCGCCAACACTTTATTAAAAAGGAAAATGTTCCACAAACCCCAACCTCCTAAATTATTTTGTTTTGCAATAGAATCCCAACTACAGAGATGAATATGTTGTTTTTCACTACAGTCCGACCAAAGGAAAGTAAAAATTAATTGTCTAATCTTGTTGAGACCAAAAACAGGAATAGCATCCAAAGTCATCCAATAAACAAGTTGAATTTGAAGAACAACTTTAATAAGAATAAAGGGCTGATCTGAAAATAGAAGGTTGACTTGTTATTCTATGCAAGCACCCTCTACCTCATTAAAAATAAACTTTAACAGGACCTTTCTTCATGTGTTAGAATGTGCAACTGGTTTATGTGTTAAGTTCTTGCTTTTTCTTGTGAATGTTCATGTGAGAGGAAAAGTTCTTTTAAATGATTAAATATGTGTTATAAACCAATACACAACAATATAAAGTGCAGCAAATAACACAGCAAACTCACAACAAAAGCAAGATGATAAAGGAGTTCACCCCTCTCTGGGCTACATCTCCTTGAGCCTCCTTCAATGGACTTGGCTCTTTGGGATTAGTTTGTCAAATGCTCATTACAAGATGCTGCTCAACTCCAATGGATTTACAGGCTGTACCATTGGATTTAGAATACATAAAAACCCCAAAAATGACTGTTAAAACTCTGCAAATGGACAATGCCTCATCCAACAATGACCTCTTCTACATGTGACCTCCAAGCTTCCCTGAGCTTGAATGAGGAAAAAATACCTGTATAAGTCCTCCAATGGATCTGAAACCTATCCCAATGTGTTCATAGCATGATAAACAGTCAGAAATGACTATTCAGTCTAAGAAAATGGACATGGGCTCATCTGAGCAATGCCTCAAACAATGAGGGCTTTAAGGCTCCTAAAGCTTCCTCAAACTTCAAATGTGAAAAAATTGCAGAAGAAGTCTTCAAATGGCTGTGAAAATGGCACCAATAGAATCAGGACGTCCAAAAAACCCTAGCTGGTCTTTTACAGCTCCTCATTTGGCCAAAAATTGAAGAAGTTATGCATTCTGCCATTTTTCTCCTTCAAGCCTGCTGTAACCTGTTCGCCATTTCGCACCTGTGGAAGACTGAACCTGGCTTCTGGCGTTTTCCGTCACAAAACTCAGCACACCACGTGCGCCCCGCAATTGGTGTCAAAATGTCTAATGGTTAGGGAACTAAGCCTCCGAATCACGGAGGTGATGGGCGCATGAGGCCATGTGGCCAAGTTCTCCGCACATGAAAAGGGCTAAGCTGCCAGGTTGAACCAAGTTTTGACATGTGGCAGGCGCACATGTAAACCGTTTGAAACCCAAATGGAAACCCCGCACATATTCCATTGAATGGTGGTTATAACCGTGCAATTGAAATATCCCCGCGCCAAATAAACAAAGGGCATGGTCATGGTGTGTGGTAATGGAACCGTGGGTTTCATCCACCATACTTTTCCCGCGCGCAATTGTAAAACATACTCCGTGCAAATGTGATCACATGTAATAGTGCCCAAACCATGGGCTGAAACAAAATCTGCGCGCGTACATATTTTAACTTTGCATATAATGTAATACATACATA
>JASDQU010402564.1:0-10768 GCA_032191745.1 Picea mariana | reverse complement strand
GTATCTGGATACCGCGTGACACGGGGTCAAATCCCTGTCCGCTGCTTTATAACCCTTAGGAAGAACCACACCTCCCGCAAGCCTGGCCTCTAGATAATATGAGGTTTGAACTCGTGATCTGCTTAGCAACATGAACGCCTTAATAGTATGTCTGTTGACCACTAGACCGCACCCCTGCAAGATAAAGGTATGCAGGCTTGGCCCAGTTAAGCTTTATTTCGCGACTAGACCACGTCCTTGCTCGGGTTTGAGCACAAGACCTGACCTTCATTGCACGAATGAATTTACCATCCAATTTCCTTTGCTGACCTTTTTAAATTGAAGGACATGGGGGTGGGCTTTGATCCACTTATGTGTGCACGGGTCACGATACCATTTGATATAGTATCTTTGGGTGCAACCACATGTTCGACCACTACCTCAAGGTGATGCCATGGCTTCAGGTTAGATCCTCACGACAATTGAACCTTGCCCAATGGTGAAAAAATCCTCACTTTCCACCATTGGATCCAACCCATTTGGGCATTGGTGCTTTTATAGTTATTATGCACTGGTTTTTCCTTTTTGTTGTATGCAACATCGATGCTCTTATAATTTTTATGCATCAGTTCCGCATTGTTTGCATATGAAATACTAATTCTTTATAAGTTTATGTACGAATCAATGCTTTTTGAGTTTATGTGCACCCCGATGCTTGCATAATTCATATGTATTGGTGCCTATATTACCCTGTGCACCGAAGGGTAGTGAAATTTTGAATATTCAAGGTGAGATGTCGACGCCATTATTTTTTACTAAGCACCAGTGTGCATATTATATTTAAAACACTGGTATGTATATTTTATTTAGAGCACATTTGTGTATTTTAAATATGCACACTGTAAAATTTTGAAACGATAAATATAATTGTACGTTATGTTGTTTGAGGAATGATGTTTTTTCTCAATATTTGGCACCAATGCTTCAATATAATTAATAGGCACCAGTGCATATAACCCCTTAAAATGCACTGCTTTCTATATTATGCCATGCACCATTTAGTGAGTTCATAAGAATACAATGCACCAATATGTATATATTTTAATTAATTGTTTTTTTTACAAATTTTCAATTAATCATCTCAAGATCAATTTTTTTTTATAATAATATTGTTTTTTTTATATTTGTGTTATTGCATTTTGATATAATGATTGCATTAATGTGTTATCCAACATATTACACCTCTGTTATTTGTAACACGTAAATCATTCACAAGGAGTGTAAAGGAGTTATGTATTTCATGTTAAGTTGAGGGTGGGCATAATAGGGAGAATTGCATTAGCTAAGTAAGAAGAAGAATAAGACATTAATTGTAGTAGGCAAGCCTATAATTGCTTTAGGGGTTTGACTGTGCATGTCTATCGAATAGTAGGCAAAAGGAAATATTTCCTTAGACTCATTGTACATTTGTAATAGAGTTGCAAGCAAGAGGCTACAACCCCCTAGTTGTATATCTATCACATTCTTCATATAATAAAGTTAAGGCATCTATCTTGGGTGATGCCTATACATGTGTGTTGTGGAATCTTTATGTGTTGGATGTTATTGTTCCTTGCTTTACTTTGTGTTTGCTAAGTATTGAAATATTGGCTAAGTGTTAAACTCTTGGTAGGATGTTTTAAAATCCATGGTTGGATGTGTGCTTACTGTTGAATGAACTTGGTTGAGTAGGACTTAGTTTCATTTAACATATTGTAGCTTAAGATGAAGTTATGGGTAGATCTTAGTTGAAGAATCATATTCTAGTTGTAGTAGTCACATGCTAGCCAAGCCCATGTAGCTGAGGCAAAGCAGTGTCACACAACCTTAGGCACTGAAACAAACTTAGGATAAACTGAAGGTTGCAAAGAAAAACTTGAGCAGACTGTAGGTTCGTGACACACATCCTTTACAATTGGAGCATCCACATATGGGTATTCTGGATTAATTTGATGTATAAATAGTGACCAAAAGGCCATACAACTAGATCAAATGCCCAAGGATAAGTACACCTTCTAACTATGAGTCGAGTCAAAACTATGTTGAAACTTTAAATGATGAATCTTTCGTTAAACGTATGCACACTAGGTCTTGTAAAATTATTTTCTTTCTAAAATACCCATGAGATCGATGATTCAAGGTAATAATAATGTGTCTCTCATGAATGAAAACTCAAGAAGAGAATTTGTGCTAATGGCATTAAATGCCACTTTTTCCAAAAAAGAGAGAGAAAAAAGGGATCTTTTCTTGCGATGAAGTTTGACAACTTTAATGTTTGTCAAAATGCATAGCATAAAATGAAGTAGTTTCTACCACTATAAGGATATAATTAAAAATGGTGACTTCAAGGCAATGAATGGTAATAGTGGATTGCAAAAATCCATATCAAATACTACTATAATAGTGTCTAATGTTAGTAATATTGTGGACCAAAATTTAGATAAGCCTCCACATCTAACACATCCATTACATCACGATGGAACAAGGGTGCATATCATATTATTTCCTTAAAATATGACACAAGATAAACTACTCAAAATGGTTGATGAGGACATGGTAGATTGGGTCTCACTCTAGTGTTGAAATCCCATTCAACGCAGTAATGAAAAATCAATTTGTTGTACAAGAAGGGAACATCAAACCACCTATTGCATGATTGCACCAAGAGGCGCTCTACAACCCAATATGAGGGAGAAGTTGTTACATGATGTTAGATTTCAAAGATTTCAAAAATTTAAAGTCGGCTTAATTAAAATATCAATTAAAAAAGTCAGCTCAATTAATAAAAACAAAAATTACACATTGTATTATATATATCATATTTACTATTACTTTAGTATATTACTATTACTTTAGTAAATTTATTATTACTTTAGCATTTACTATTATTATTTATATTTACTATTACTATTACTTCTATTACTTTAGTATTTACTATTCACTTTAGTATATTTATTATTACTACCAACATAGATCCATCTTAACCCCATATCTATTAAGCGCTGAGAGGGATCAAATCTCTCTAGGTGCAAACCTTTAACCTTTTCTCAAGTTTTGCACTCTAAAAAATTTTGCACCTCGAGCAATTTGATCCCTCTTGGCGATTGATACATCCAGGGTTAAGATGGATCTATGCTGGTGATATAATACAAACTAACTCTTGTGAAAAATGTTTGGTCTATAACCAAGATAATATGCAAACTTTTGAGGTAAGTGGGGATACAACTTGGCAATCAAAATAAAATTACCACCAGTTTTGTTATTGCAAATGGATAATTGTGCGAGTGATAACAAAATGAATGTGTTTGTATTTGCATCCATTTTAACAACAATGAGTGATTTTGAAATTTTTGAATTTGGTTTCCTCTTGGCGAGACTTGCACATGAAGATACAAATGGAAGTTGTGGGAGCTTATTGGCTCAAATAAAGAGGAAAGACATATTTTCACTACATGAGATGATGGACATTTACAAAAACTGTGAGTACAAAAGTATGCTCTGTCCTATATCTAATTGATGAATTCTTCAACTTCAAGAGTTATGCATATCCACTCCTTGTGGATTGTAAATGCAAGATAATTGGTATCGAATGATTCCAATACTTCAAATTCCAACTTGTTGATGACACACCAGATTTGCAATATAAAGCCCCAGTTTGGAATGAAAAGTGGTCACCTCCTATTAATGTGTGGCATTTGTTGCTTGATGGTCATCCAAACTTACCTAGAGGTAAACCTCAACTATTAAAACTATAGGTAAATAGAGCAAGTGAGATGTAAGAAATAAAGAAATAAATAGAAACATGTATTTCATTTTGGTATCCCCAAGGGCTATCTCAATTGATTGAACCATTTACAAAAGGCATGTTGCTAATGGGGAAACACTAGGTCACAGGTTCAAATCAGGTGAGTCCCTTGAGGTTACATAACTGAAGGTTTACATTGTCCTCCATCCAAATATTCTAGGGAAGAGGGGAATCCCATGAAGTTTTCTTCAAAAAAAAAAAAAAGATTTGCGGGCTAGACCAATAAGTTTGAATGGTCTGTTTCAAGGTGAATTTTATCATGAGGTCCTTAGCTCTAGTCTAGTTGAGTTGTATTAAGTTACCAACTATTATTATTGTTGGTAGTTGAGACACACTCCATTTGGATATTCTAGAGAAGAGGGAATTCTATGAGGTTTTTCTTGGGAAAAAAATTCCATTATGGAGGAAAGGGATTGACAGGGGAGGGGAACAATATTCTCATCCAAGGATAACTTAATGGGAAACTGTGTTAAATGATTTGGACAAGCCCTTTGTGAAGATTGTGTACTCAAGAAATGAATTATGGCCATCATAGTACAATACATATGCATCAATGTTGATATCAAACCCATAGATGATGTCATGGAATAATACTTGAGGGAAAATGCCCATACTATTAAGGATCTTTATGTTACATCTCTATGTAACAAGCCTAGAGATGCATTTCTTTCAAAGGGATGATGTTGTAGAGGGACAAATGTTCATAGTATAATCACTAGATATATATATATTTTTAATATGGTTGGGGTAGTGAAAAGGGTAAATTTTATTGAGATTTAGATGCTATTATTGATTCTTACAAGGTAGAGGTGGAATGGTAGATACCCATATAAACACCAAAGATAAACATTTTTTTGTAGAAAAAATTAACATAAGTTTTGTACATAAATTGTTTAATAGAAGGAATGTTGTTCGTTGATGTTAATAGCATCATATGGGCATGGTCACCAAAGACAATATAGACATAAGATAAATCTAAAAAAATAATTGAGAGTGGATTTGCAACAATTAGGGACAACAACAAAAAATGGATCATAATGGAGAGAGAGAGAGAGAGAGATGCTAATGAATGAGACTTTATTTGAAATAATAAATTCGATTCTTGTCATTTTTTAATGGCTTGTGTTATGCCATAACTTATAAATTAGTAGTTAATATTATTTATCTATTACTTTAGTTAAAACTATTGAAGTTCAATTACTCTCTTCTCTCAGCTTGAGCTATGGGTTTTGGGAATATTTTTGTAGGAATCTAGTTATAGACAATGTAACGAACCTCATCATTACGACACAAACGACATGAACAAGTACAATTTAAAACAAAAAAAATGCAAGGAAAGTAACATCATTCATACAATCAAGCATCAGAACTCAACGATGAACTCAACAACACAATTCACATAGCACATAAACATAATGACCTAACATATTAACACGTCAAGCAGCTTGAAACAACAACGCACAATCAACCGCAAGGAATGAAACGACTAAGTTTAAAGACCACATCAAGATCATCCAAACGTAACCCATAATGAAAGCGAAACATGAACTAGAACCTTCACGACAAGCGAGAAACAAAATCATAATCATGTGATTACATAACAAATCACCATACGTCAATTCCAAAATTCGTCATCATCAAGAAGCACATGACCCAAGGCCAGGTTATCATACACATCTATTGATCAGTGCATGCAATGATCCATTCATCGGGAATCATGCCGCCACATTGTGATAGGCGTGATAGTAACCAAGGCGCAACATAACAAGTCTAGACCTTCATCCAATACAAAAATCCAGCGCGCCATAAGACCCGACTTAAACTGTCATAAACAATTATAACCACTAACAAGCAACCATTCAGAATGCCATACACTAATTCTTAGGTTAGCGCCTTGTCCTAAATAATTAGAAAGACCTATCAAAGCGAATCATTAGTCGTTGCCCTTCCACCTGTAACTTAACCTAATATTTACTCTGAAAACACTAAACTGTGGTAGAGTAAAGAAAAAGGCATTAAATTGTTATAAATAGAATACTAAAAGGCATTCCATGCATCCTGCAAGGGTATATTTTTATTCTACGAGTATTTTCCTGTGGTAAAACACAATCGCTCATGGCATACCGCCTATCCCTGGACGCGATTCTCGGTTCTGAATGAATTTGAAAACTGCTAAAAAAAGAGTTAAACACCTAGCTAACCACACTCCCTTAACACAATCTCTGTACTGAAACGGAAATGACTGTGGACGCGCCAGGAAAATAGAACGGTTATCAGCTAGTCGAAGGCCTTAAGAACGCAAAGTTTGCAGTAAGAAAATCACTGCGCATACAAGTAAAAGGAATCGCTGAGCAGTTGATTAGAATTTCGTTGTATATTTTTGGGATCACAGAGATTTAATGGATAAACATGCAGAGATAAATCTGGTAGGGAAACGCAGAGAAATTTGTTCTTGTGCTTGGCGAGGATTGATTAAAAAAGAGAACACAGCAGTATAAAACCATCAATGTCGAGGATGCCTTTGTAAAGGAAGTGCAGGGACAAGGCCAGGCGCAAGATATCTCGGTTAGAAGTGAGATGCCTTTTAAACAAGGTGATGAGAGAAGCTACATAACACTAAGTTGGCATGGGAACAAGGGCGAGAGTGTAAATTCTAAGGATTTTTAACACAGATCTACTCACTAGCTATCATATAAATTCCTTTGAAAATTATTCTTAATAAATCATTGCAACAAACCTTAAATTCTAAGGTGGAATAGAAGTTATCTGAATAACATTTCGCAACTGTTGTCCAAAATTCAACTCAACATTTGCCATTAGAGATATTCATATACAAAAATTTAACTACCCTTAAATACAAATTTACACATGCGTACATTCGCCATTATAGAGATGCATATACAGGAAATTTAACTACTTTTCATTACAAAATATACAGAAAATTAACTATCATTTTAACACAATTTACGCATGCGTACTTTCGCCATTATAGAGATGAATATATAGCAAATTTAACTACTTTTCAACAAAAATATACACATGCGTACTGTGGCCAAATGCGAAGAACCAGAAATGATTGTCTCGCGCTTGGGCTCCGTCCGACTCCTACTTGCCAACCGCTAAGACCTCGCCGGTACCTCCCATCCCTGATCCCCCCGAGACGCAAAGGGGCCATGCTCACAACTAGGGATTCTAGCTCCCAGCTCACCTCGCAAGGTCGAGCTACCACTCGTTATCCAAGCTGGGTATCCCAACTCCCACAAGAAAAAATCAGTCAAGATAAAATCTGGCAGCGTAACCTTACGCATACCAGATGTGATTCCTAAAAAATCTCCTTGGTGTCCCTTTATTTCCTTACATTTCTTAAATGACTGACGTCTTTCTTAAAATCTAGTTGAGTTCACAATTAGAAGGTTCCAAAGACTAGATTCCCTACTATGTTAGACATTCTCATTTTTCTTTAAGTTTCCCATTTTCTTTAAGTTCCCCTTTTTATCTAAGTTCAGAATTAACAAGTTTAGACATAAACAAAAATTTACTTTTTTAATAATTTAAACCTTCATTAAAATTTTACTTTAGTTATTAATGTTTGGATTTTCTTTACCCCCTCCTTGTTAAATGTCCATTTAGTTTTTTTTTTGTTCACATGTTCTAATTAGACCTAGGTTTTAAATTCACTAGGCTTGGCGATAGTTTTTAAGGGGAAAATTAGTTATTAAACTTTACTCATACCATCATTCATTTTAAGGTTGACCAGGCCCTAAGGAGGCATAGTTTTCTAGGTACTAGGTTTATTAACTTACCAGAGTTAAAATCATGATGTGCCCTTCAAGACGCACTATGTGCTCCAAGGGTGTCACTCGCTTGCATTCCTATTTTATTCGCACGACGTGCCCTTCAAGACGCACTATGTGCTCCAAAAGTGCCACTTGTCTTTTGACTGATTTTGGTAGACGTCAAACCCCTTGGAGTCAATACTCCGTCAGGTGACCTTGTGGGAGACTGAGGGTCTCTAAGGATTAAATACTATGCCTTATTGCGCACCCCTTAGAATCATCGTGAACAACTGTCACAGTCTGCCCTCACGACATCATGGGTCTTCTCGAACTAGGTAATTGTTAACCTACAATTCAAGCCACGACGAGAGTGACAGTAGGTTGTGGCAGGGTTGTTGCCACACCTCTCCCTCAATGTCTTTGGTTGTCATGTGTGACCCCTTTACTCCAAATGTGAGTCCAGTCAACAAGCTATCGTCATCCTGCATCCATCAACAAAACATGTCAATGATTAAAATCAACATCATAATCTACTAGTCATATGTCACATAATCCATAACAAAATACACAACCCCTAAAAGTCCACTCCCTGACTCGATACAGAGTCCAAGGAGGTCCATCGACACCCTCAATCGGTCTCGAGTCCTGCACACTCAGGAAAACTAGTCAATAACACATGTCGATATAAATATCACAAAATAACATATCATCATATCTAAAACAACATCATAAACCATAATCAAAACAGTCAATCATATAGTGAACTGGATCACTTGCACACAAGTGTCCTCAAAGAATAAGTCCAATCAGGTGTGTGCAAGAGCGGAATGTTACAGACAAGTAAGGTGGCAAAGTTGATACAAAGCACTAACTCATAGTCCTCATTTTGTATGTATGGTTTTTATGTGCTCACATTGGTGGTGATAGTAGACATCCTTATTGAACATTGCTTTAACTAATTATGAAAATATCTAATTCCTGAATGCAATTACGACACTTATTTCTATTTTGCTTCTCTATAATCTTGATATATTTAGCAAGGTATATCATAGTGATATATATATGTACATAAATAAATAAAACGTTGAAAAGTAATATCATAATTCAATATATACACATTAGAATAGAAATTCACAATATCAAAATCCAGCTACAATGCTACAAATAGACAACTCTTCAACTATAATAGGTAAAAACAAGCTTCAACCCAAATTTTATGGGCCCTATAGAGCATGAGCAAAAATGGGTGATATTGCTTATGCACTATACATTCCTAACAATGAAAGTCTCCTTTTGTCTTTCATGCCTCTTGTTTACAAATAAATTTGGCAGTGAGGTGGTTAATCAAACAAAGATCGCTCTAACTAATAATGAGGGAAATTTAATATTGGAATTAGATGGAATCCTTGAGGTAGAAGTGAAGAATCTTCGACAAAGGTAAACCACATAGTACAAAATCAGATGGCCGGGTCTATCGAAAGAGGAAGTCATTGGGAGATGAAAACATTCTTCATACATAGCTAATTTTGTAAAAGTTGTAGGCTACCTACCTCGTTAAGGTAGCTAATCTTTATTTGGATTGATTAGAAAAAGAACGGAGAAACTAGAGGTGGTATCCATTGAGGAAGTTGATTGAACCAAGTCCATTGATTGATAGAGAATAACCAACTAAAACAAGATCAAAGACAAAGTCCACTAGCGTATCAACTAAACTAGGGTCCACTATTATGCATATGTTGATGACCAAGATGCAAATTAGGAAAACGACATGGATTGAAGGATTAGTAGGGAGCCTTACCAATAATATTGTGTCAGCTACACTGGGATCAATGAGGGGGTGTCTATGTGGTATTTGATGACCAAGATATGTCAATTGGGCATACATCATCGATTACCAAAAGGGGAGTCAAATCGTTTGATAACTGAAGGGATACAAGAGAAGATGAATCGTTGCAACCAATTGTTGGAGATGGACCATATGAAGGCACACTACACATTGAAGAGAAGTTTAGAAAGTACTAAGGCTATCTAAATTTCTTAAGGGTACTTTTAGACAATGCTAAAATGGGCAAGATTTAGCCAAACTTTCGATGTCATTAACCTTAATGAAATACAATAAGTAGCACTTAGCGCAGTGCAAAATAACTAAATTATATCATGGAACTTATCTTAGATTAATGAGTATTGGAAAGTAACATGTATTTTGTTTATAATAGCTAATCAAGTTGTCTAGTCATTTGATCTATTGTATAACAAATTAGCATATACATAGGGCCATGACATCCCACATTTATATTTTTACTCTATATTCTCTTTAACTAGTGGAAAGGTGTTTGTTTAGGCATATACATACATAGGTTGGTAACACTAATGAAATATAATGGGAAAAATGGTTCACTTTTGAACTCTAATGTCAAAAAGAAAATCTAAATAAAGAAAAAAAATACATTAAATAAATTTACATAAATTCATTTTAACCAAAATCTTCTTCAAACACCAAGAGATTTTTTCCAGACCTTGTTTTTTCCACTTCATACATATTAGATCCAAAATTAAGATGAAATATGCTACTTAATACCTTCATATATGTCATGTGGTAATTATTAATACTTTGATCTATGCTTTTTTAAAAATTCGTTGAAAATTACATCTTCTAAAACCATAAAACTTGTTATTATCTTATAAATATTGGATTTCAAAAAGCATTCTATTAATTCTTTAATTAAAAAATATTTATTTGTTTTTAAATTACTTCTTTGATGAAAAATTATTTATTTGTTTTTAAATTACTTCTTTGATGAAAAATTATTTATTTGTTTTTAAATTGATAAAACTCATAATAAAGATAACAGCCATAAAAGAGATTGCTGATTAAAAAAACTAAACACATGCAATGAAGTTAAACCAAGCAAATATGTCTAACCAGCACAAACCTTAATGTACAAATGGATAAGGCTTCAACACAGACTCTTGTATAATTAGAGTTTCAAGTCAAAAAAACCTATAATTGTTCTCTCTATAGACATCTTATAGAAATGCAATTGAAGGACTAGACATTGACTTGCTTTGCCTGTTCTATAAGTAGAGCCTCTACAGGGCCTTTTCCTCGATTACTCTGATTAACATAGACAGTTCTATACACTCCAGCTTTAACGGCTCTGTACAGGCT
>JASDQU010402560.1:0-10768 GCA_032191745.1 Picea mariana | reverse complement strand
AGAGAATTAATTTGTGTAAGAATGTGCATGCATTAATGTTTCTAGTAACGTGCATGTATTTTAGGAATGTAGGCGCGCTTTAGGAATTCATGTGCATTACTAAAGCACGTACGTTCATAAAGCACGCACATTATTTGCATTTAATTTTTTTGGGGGCGAGAATGACAACTTTAGCATTCATTTTATTTACATGTTTGCTGAGTTTGGATGAAAAACCTAGTGGTTCAGTCTACACATACATAAAAACCTCCATTTTTATGAATTACTCTCCATATCTATATTTTTGATGTTATTTTTCTATAGGCTACACAATTCAGTTATTGGGGAAACTACAAACATAGATAAAGTTGGTTGTGAATATTCCAAATATTCATTTTTTAAAAATTACTAATGTTTATTATTTTTAATCTATTTTTTTCTTGATATATATCAAAATCCTAGAATACATACCTCTCTTATTTCTCCTATAAATTTTTGTCATCTTAATCATTTCTTCAATGTGTTAAGACGCTCTTAGCCTACACGAACAAAAGACATTGTAATTTTAGGAATATGTTGACTTTGATAATTTAAAAGATAAAAATTAATATTATAAATTTCCAAAAAATACATGCCACAAGAAAAAAAGGTTCTCTACAAGTATACAAGTTTTTGGAACAAAGTTTCATCATTAAGGTACTCAACACCTGCACGAACAAAAGCACATAACTTATATTTTGTTGGAAAAATAAGATACCATTGTTAGAAAAATCAAATTTGACATACTTATTCACAATTTCTATAAATAAAAGATGTAAATTCGAAAATCTGATTCAATTTTCTACGTTTCATCTTCTTACACCATATTCAAATTTATTGTAAAAGTACCTTGAATAATCCTTCCAAGTTAAAAGATTGTTATTTTTCTAGGATTGCATTGCCACTAACACGTCATGGGAAACCATCATTAGCTTTCACTCATCCGAGTACCATGAAACATATGATCTTGTTGCAAGAATAAATACAATAAGAATTGTTTTAGGATGAAGAACACAATATAATTGGTTGGTTTTGAAAGAAGATGTCTATGTTCAACCACCCCAATGATATGAAGTTACAAAAAATTAACACAAAGTTTATAGATTAAAAAAGGTTATTTATGGGCTTCAACAAGCTCCAAGAACATGGTATAATAAGATAGATAATTATTTTATGAAAAATGGGTTTACCATAAGTGAAAGTAAACCCACATTATATATCAAATCAAATTGTACAAACAATCTACTTATTGTTTTCTTATATGTATATGACTTGATATATACATCCTCAAGTATTTTTTTAGTGGAAGTGTTCAGACACACGACTCAATTTGAAATCACTGATTTGGGTTTGAAATATTATTTTCTTGGCATAGAAATGAGGCAAATGAATGATGGTATTTTTATTTCAGAAGAAAAATATACTACACATCTTCTTCAGAAATGGAAAATTGTAAACCCATGAGCACACCTATCAACACAAATGAAATTTTTTATCTAGAAGATGGCACATAAAATTAGTAGGAATTCTCATGTATCTTACTGCAACTAGACTTGATATAATGCAAGCAATAACATTGATATCTATATTCATGCAAAGTGAAGGTAAGATTCACTTTGGAGAAGCAAAAAGAATTTTGAGGTATGTATGTAGAACAAGCAATTTTCACATTTAGTATGCTTCAACATATAATTTTGGGTTGGTTGTTTTGATTTGGATGGATGTTTTGATGATAGAAAAAAACACTGCAAGCCTAGAATGAGTTGTTGTATCATGGTCTTTAAAGAAACATACAATTGTTCCATTATCTTATGGAGAGGGAAAGTGTATTGCTGCAGCATTAACAACATGTGAAGCAATTTGGTTGAAGAGAATCTTGATAGATTCGAAACAAGAACAACAAGATGCCACTATTATTTATTGTGATAACATGTCTACAATTACCATAAGTAAAATGTTTCATAGTCTCATTAAATATATTGATATCGAAATAACACTTTATAAGAGATAGTGTGGAAAAATGATAAATTGAGATACAAAGTTTTGTAAAAACATGTGATCAACTCATCTTCACCAAAGTACCACAAAGATAGAAATTTCATTTTATGAGAAAGATGATTGGAGTAGGGGCAATGTTGAAGATAATGTTTAATTTTTATTATTGTAATATGTAATTGTTGGAAGATGTTACATGCAAATTTTTATTCTAGCATTTGCAACATAAATTAGGGTTACTGAATGCTCACAACATAAATTAAGATTACTTAGAATTAGCCTCCCACTATTAGAATTTGTTGCATATGATTTGTAGCAATTTCCAAATTTGTAGAAATCTAAAGGCTATATATAAATGAATTAGTTGTGTTGATATGGAGAACTGATGTTCCAAGGGGCTTAAAATAAAAGTATTAGTTACCACGGAGTTACATGTATAACTGTCCAACTACCTGTAACATTAAACAGATTAATTAAAGATGTAATTACGACAGATTAATATATGTAATCACCCAACTAAGTGTAACCTACAATAGATGCAATCACATTATTTTAAGAAGTTGTTTAATAAAGACAGGAAACATTTTGATTTTTTATGTTTTGTTTCAATCTTTATATTATTTGTTTTGTTTTCTGATTAAATTGTCTCATAATTGTACATAATCCTGCATACAGCCACATTCACCTACAGCGAGCTTATACTTATATCCACGATAATATGTGCATGGTCCAAGATATACAAGTCAACCAGAAAAGACAGCCAAGGTCACTGCCTATAAACGTTGATATACAAGTCAACCAGAAGATACAGCCAAGGTCACGGCCTATAAACGTTGTGGTGCCAACGCAGGACAAAATCGCAATGAAAATCACAGCACAGAGGCTAGGGTTGATCCTTTTGTACCGCGAGAGATGACCAATATCTACTAAGGAGCCAATGCAGGTGTATTATAAGACAACGACACCCAGCAAACCCGTCGCGGCCCCTGCAATGGACTCAGAAGTATCCAAATCGTGACACGGGCTATGTACAGCCTCCCAGCTAAATTTTCAAACAAACCATCCTTAGGGTGTGTCCAACGAAACCGCATGACACACATACCATCGATTTGAGGGCTGCCAGCACAGTAGGGGTATAGATATGAGCAATGACAAGAGGTGAGTCGAAGAACAGGCCCTTGGGATTTTCTATGCTTTCAACTGACAGTCCAGACGGTAGCTCGAATGCCCGGAAACAAGTCACAGCATGAGACAAACAGTTACAGGTTCCGGCGACAAGTACAAGGGTAGAAGGTTCAAGGTATGGCACACCGGCAGACTTTCAACTATAAAGAGTATGACTCTGTGTGCTTGCCAAAAGGCAGTGAAAACTATGAACGCAAATGGCAAAGCATGTTTTTTACATGCCACCAAGACTAGAAAATGCATGGATCATGGATGATAGCATGCAAGTGTGCAAAATCTTTGGGTAAAATGCGTTGAACTGCGTGCCAGAGTACTGAAAAATCGGGGAAGCGATTCCTATGATCCGTGGCGTAAAGGCAGGGACTAATAAAACTACAATAATGACAGGGACCAATCAACACTGCTGCTATCAGACTTGTTTCAACTTAGATTGGTTACGCTCACGTAATATGTCTTCGTTTGCAATATGAAATGGATTTGCTACGAATGGTTATAATAATGTCATTTAGAAGTTATATTATTTTATGATTATAACCATATCTTATGGTAAAGCCGCTTACCATTTGCAATAATCTTAACCTTTAAATTCATAGTAAGAATAAATTTCATATATGGGTAACACCATCTATGATGTCATATCCTACTTAGTCACTCGGAAATAAGTTTATATATCTTAACCTTTGAATTCATAGTAAGAATAAATTTCACATACGAGTAATATCATATTCATATCGAATTCGTAGTAAAAATAAATTTTACATAGGGGTGATATCATATCCATATCGAATTCATAGTAAGAATAAATTTAACATATAGGTAACATCATATCCATATCTAATGTATATTCATAGTTAGTAGTTAATATTGCATAGTTAGTAGTTAATATTGTTTAGCTATTTGTAATATGTTATTTAGTTATTTAGATGTTTTTATTATATATAAATTTAATGGTTAGGGTCTAATGGTTAAGAACATGTGTTTTCTCTTAAGAGGTCACAAGTTCAAATCTAGAGTGGGAGTTACGTGATCCATTGAAATTCATTAATGGAAAGCTTTGTAAAGCTTGGCAAACGGATCAACGCACACTCGAGCGACATAATAGTTGTTTAGTAGACTTTTCTATGTAACGTTCGTCAAAATATAACGATTGTACCGATAGGTAATGCAACATTTGGGTAAACTAGTCACAATAATTAGCGATGTAATTTGATTAATTTCTGCACAAAAGTGAAAGTTTTATGGACCTTATTAGTCCCTATCTTAGGCATAGAGGAACTATAGCCATCGATAAATAGTTGACTTCATATTAGTCTATTCTTTGACCACAAATATTTCCCTATTATCTATTGTTGGAAACAGGGAACTAAAAAGATCGATTTTTATATAAAAAAAACTACCATATTTGACATGATCTGATTGGACAAGGGATTGGAGGTCTTATTCTCGGCTTCATTATTCCCAATGTTATATATGTTGGCATATCCAAAGTATTCGATCGTATATGGTGTTTTTGAATCATATATTTTCTTATGCATTCCTCGAAGGTGGATTAATGCTAGCATTAATTCGAATGTTTGGTTTAGCATTTTATGCTAGGTAAATTTATGGCAATGTTCGATATGGTGGCATATCCAAAGTTTGTCTTTCCAATACATTCTCTGGTGTTCGAACTATTGTTACAAAAAATATAATTATATGTTTGGGATACGTCAGAGACCTGCCACTTTGAATTTTTTTCTTAAATGTTTACAGTGCATTTCTGACAGACTTAAATGATTACCTAATAGGCTTGGTAGTGTTGAATGGTTACTTAATAGGCTTGTTAGAAGACATTTTCTTCTGTTTTTAAAATTTATATGCTCCAGCGACATTGCTGATTCACTGGTCCATGCTTGTTTTTTGCATGCCACTGATTTCTTATTTGCATGTTGTCGTTGTTGTTGCTTTCCTGCTCGTGTTGTGGCAGTTTGCACGTTTTGGTTTCTGTAATCGCGATTGGAACAACATCATTCCAGGGGGAGTGGTTGCTACTTGCTTCTTTCTTCATTGTATGTTGTTTATTGTTGCTTGATTCGACTTTGCAGGGTTCTGGTCCTGCGCGTCCACTTCGGCCTTTTGTGGTGCTTCTTAGCTGGGTCCTTATTTGGTGCTTGTTCTTGCTTGCCCAGGGTTTGCAATGTTGGGATGCTGCATCTGCGATTGGATCTCTGGTTACATTTTTTTGCACTATAGTTTTCATAGAATAATATTAAGATAAAATAACAGACTAAAGAATTGAAGGCGATGTAAATTGCATCTATTACGCGTTGAAGCAACGTTTGTCGGCCTCAAAATATATTTCATAGTTGCCGATGCTTTTTCCATGGATTCTGTGTTACTATGGTTTCATTGTTATGAGAATGCCTTTTGTTGTGTGGGAGATATAGTTATTCTCTCCCTTTTGCTTTCCTGTTGTAAACTGTGTTTGACTCTAGTTTATCACGTTTCTGTGGTCATTCCGAGCAACCATCATTCAGTTGCATACATAGCCAGTTTTATGGACGCGGCTTCGCGAATAGGTTCTATCGAACTATGACAGGTCGTGTTCAGTGTATACATTAGCTTTCTCAAATTAGTTTTCTTTAAAATAAGGCCTCCTCGAAAGAGGAGAATGCAGTTTATGAAATTATAGGTTTCCTGGACAACATAAGTTAATGATCGCGGGTTTTCGGGGTGGTGGGCTGAAAATTGAGCTTATTAAGATAAAATAACAAACTAAATAATTGCAGGCAATGTAAATTGCATCTAGTACGTGTTGAAGCAGAGTTTGTCGGCCTTAAAATATATTTCATAGCTGTCGATGCTTTTTCCATGGATTATGTGCTACTATGGTTTCATAGTTATGAGATTGTCTTTTGATGTGTGGGAGATATAGTTGTTCTCTCCCTTTTACTTTCATGTTGTAAACTACGTTTGACTCTAGTTTTATGGGCGCGGCTTCGCGAATAGGTTCTATCGAACTATGACAGGTCGTATTCGGTGTATACATTAGCTTTTCCGAATTAGTTTTCTTTAAAAGAAGGCCTCCTGGATAAAAGAGAATGCAATTTATGAAATTATAGGTTTCCTAGACAGGATAAGTCAATTTGGGCTTATTAAGATAAAATAAAAGACTAAAGAATTGCAGGCGATGTAAATTGCATTTGTTACATGTTGAAGCAGAGTTTGTCGACCTCAAAATATATTTCATAATTGCCGATGCTTTTTCCATGGAATCTGTGTTACTATGTTTCATAGTTATGAGATTGCCTTTTGTTGTGTGGGAGATATAAATGTTCTCTCTCTTTTACTTTCATGTTGTAAACTGCGTTTGACTCTAGTTTCTCACATTTCTGTGGTCATCCGAGTGACCGTCGTTCAGTTGCATACTTAGCCAGTTTTATGGATGCGGATTTATGAATAGGTTCTATCAAACTATGACAGGTCATGTTCGGTGTATACATTAGCTTTCTCGAATTAGTTTTCTTTAAAACAAGGCCTCCTAGACAAAAGAGAATGCAATTTATGAAATTATAGGTTTCCTGGACAACATAAGTTAATGATCGCGGGTTCTCAGGGTCGCGGGCTGAAAATTGGGCTTTTGTTGTTCTGTGCCCTAGAAATAGCAGAGAGAGTTTCGTGATCATTTCGATCGACCGCAGTTTGGTTGCATACTTAGTCAGTTTTATGGATGTGGCTTCGCGGATAGGTTGTATTGAACTATGATGTATACATTAGCATTTCCAAATTAGTTTTCTTTAAAAGAAGGGTTTTTGGACAGAAGACAATGAAATTTATCAAATTATAGGTTTCCTGGACAACATAAATTAAACATAGGAAATATGTAATTTTATAAAGTACATATATAAAGCATGCATGGATCCCTCATCCCATACTTAGCTAGTTTTTGTATCGTGTGTTCTCAAGGTAGGTGGCTAAAAATTGGTAATCGGAGAGTTCTGTGATATACAAATTGACAATCGAACTTGCGGACTATTTGAATTTGAAGGGTGTCATGTCCAAAAAATGTAGCATTCTTGAAATAGTTTACTTTATGTACGTACTACATACCCTAGTGGACAAAACACACAAAAAAAAATAGTAAGCATTTTTTGGATCGCAGGTTCTCGGGGTGGCGGGCTCTAAGTTCGGTCTCTGTTGTTCTGTATCCTACAAATAGAACAGAGAGTTCCACGATATACAAATTGACAATTGGACTTGCGGACTATTTGAATTTCAAGGGCTCGTGCAAAAAAACTGGCATTCTCGAATTACTTTTCTTTACGTACGTTTTACATACGCTCGTCAACAAAAACATAAAAATAGTAGTAACATCTGTTACATAGGGCTCCATCCCCACTACCTTCAGCGCTTCCCAATACACATTAAATATGCTTTCAAAAGTCAGAACCGACCAGACAGGTTCAAAAAGATGGTCTTTAATAACTGGAAAGCTCAAGGACATCTCCCACTAAAATGAATATATGGGTGAATATTATGGGATCCGGTAATTTCTTTTTGCCTGCATTTTGAATTTGAGCAAATAATATATATATATATATATTTTTTTCTTGTGCAGTTTTAGTTTTCTTAAAAGCTTCAGCATAATTCACGAACGTGTCGTCGACAGAGGTGTTGACGTCATTCCCCTCTTTAATATTGTGCATTTAGAAATGATGGGCTTTAATAACTGGAAACCTCGAGGACATATCCCATTAAAATGAATAGACAGGCGAATATTATGGGATCTGGTAATTTCTTTTTGCCTGCATTTTGAATTTGTGAAATACTTTTTATTTTATTTTTTTACTTGTGCATTTTTAGTTTTCTTAAAAGCTTCAGCATAGTTCACGAACTTGTTACCTACAGAGGCCTTGACGTCATGTCCCTCTTTAATATTATGCATATCTTAGATGTCATATTTGAGAATCTGCATGGATATGGGAATCTTAATATGTGATGCTAGTCACTATTGAGCATACATATTCAAAAGCATTGGAATTAATAAGTGAAAATATCAAGAACATCTGTCATTAAAACGAATCAACACAAAATCTAGGTAAGACCATCAGGCGAGTGGGCTCAAAATTGGGATCCCATTGTTCTGTGGCTTACAAAGAGCACCCAGAGTTCTGCGATATAAAAATTGACAAGTAAACCTGCAGAATGGCTGACTGAAGATTGCACTTCTATTGTTCTATGTCCTCCAAACAATGCTCCCAGTTCCATGATATAGAAATTGATACACGAAATGCAGAACTGGTGGGGTGAAGATTGTCATTGTTTACGGATGTTAATCCCTGTGAAGTATCTAACAGTATCTTAAAAATTATTTTGAATACTAAATTAGCTCTTAACAGTGACAACTGGACACAGAGGTACGAAACAATTGGGATTGCACTATCCGCAATATATAAATTGACTACCGGACATTGTCCATTGTTCCGTGTTACAGATTATGCATTCAAATGTTCAGAGCGATACAATTAGAAGGTCTGGGCCTTGCCTCCTCTAAATAAAATAATAGACTAAATAATTGTAGGCAATGTAAATTGCATTGTTACGTGTTGAAGCAGAGTTTGTCGGCCTCAAAATATATTTCATAGCTGTCAATGCTTTTTCCATGGATTCTGTGCTACTATGGTTTCATAGTTATGAGATTACCTTTTGTTGTGTGGGAGGTATAGTTGTTCTGTCCCTTTTACTTTCATGTTGTAAACTGTGTTTAACTCTAGTTTCTCACGTTTCTGTGGTCATTCTAAGCGACAATCGTTCGGTTGCATACTTAGCCAGTTTTATGGGCGTGGCTTCGCGAATAGGTTCTATCGAACTATGATAGGTCATGTTCAGTGTCTACATTAGCTTTCCCAAATTAGTTTTCTTTAAAAGAAGGCCTCCTGGACAGAAGAGAATGCAATTTATGAAATTATAGGTTTCCTGGACAACATAAGTCAAATTGGACTTATTAAGATAAAATAACAGACAAAAGAATTGCAGGCGATGTAAGTTGCATCTGTTACACGTTGAAGCAGAGTTTGTTGGCTTCAAAATATATTTCATAGCTACCGATGTTATTTCCATGGATTCTGTGTTACTATGTTTCATAGTTATGAGATTGCCTTTTTCTATGTGGGAGATATAAATGTTCTCTCCCTTTTACTTTCATGTTGTAAACTGCGTTTCACTCTAGTTTCTCACGTTTCTGTGGTCATTCTGAGCAACCGTCGTTCGGTTGCATACTTAGCCAATTTTATGGATGCGACTTCACGAATAGGTTCTATTGAACTATGACAGGTCGTGTTCGATGTATACATTATCTTTCTTGAATTAGTTTTCTTTAAAAGAAGGTCTCCTGGACAAAAGAGAATGCAATTTATGAAATTATAGGTTTCCTGGACAACATAAGTTAATGATCGTGGGTTCTCGGGGTGGCGGGCTGAAAATTGGGCTTTTGTTGTTCTGTGCACTGTAAATAGCACGAAGAGTTCTGCGATCATTCTGACCGACTGCATTTTGGTTCCATACTTAGCTAGTTTTATGGACGTGGCTTCGTGGATAGGTTGTATTGAACTATGATGTATACATTAGCATTTCTGAGTTAGTTTTCTTTAAAAGAAGGGCTCTTGGACATAAGACATTGAAATTTATCAAATTATAGGTTTCCAAACATAAATTAAACATAGGACATATGTAATTTTATAAAGTAGATATATAAAGCATGCATGGAGCCCTCATCCCATACTTAGCCAGTTTTTTCATCGCGGCTTCTCAGGGTAGGCGGCTAAAAATTGGCAATCGGAGGGTTCTGCGATATATAAATTGACAATCGGACTTGGGCACTATTTGAATTTGAAGGGTGTCATACAAAAAATTTAGCATTCTTGAAATAGTTTACTTTATGTACGTTCTACATTCCCTAGTGGACAAAAAACACAAAAAAAATAGTAAGCATTTTTTGGATTGCGGGTTCTTGGGGTGGCGGGCTCTAAGTTTGGTCTCTGTTGTTCTGTATCCTACAAATAGCATAGAGAGTTCCATGATATACAAATTGACAATCGGACTTGCAGACTATTTGAATTTCAAGGGCTCATGCAAAAAAACTAGCATTCTCAAATTGCTTTTCTTTACCTACGTTTTACATACGCTCGTCGACAGAAACATAAAAATAGTAGTAATGTCTGTTACATAGGGATCCATCCCCACTACCTTTAGCGCTTCCCAATACACATTAAATATGCTTTCAAAAGTCAGAACCGACCAGACAGGTTCGAAAAGATTGGCTTTAATAACTGGAAAGCTCGAGGACATCTCCCATTAAAATGAATAGACAGGCGAATATTATAGGATTCGGTAATTTCTTTTTGCCTGCATTTTTTTTTTTTGTAAATAAGAAAGTTATATTACGTATGGTGCCTGCTATGGCTGGAAAAAGGTTCCAAAAATACAAAAGTAACAAGCTGTAATTGCTAGACTGCCCCAACAGAGGGGAAACCAGTCCAGTCAGCTTCCAAGTCATCTGTCTTAGACATTTGCTGAAATTCAAAACAAGTAA
>JASDQU010402556.1:0-10768 GCA_032191745.1 Picea mariana | reverse complement strand
AAAGAGGTTTTTACCCTGTATGGGTTTCCTCAAGAAATATCTGTCTCTGTGTTTCTCATATGTGTGACTGATGCTGAATTTGCCATTGTTTATTTCTCTGCATTATTGTGATTATCATTTAGTGTCTCAGTAAAGAGTTTAAAATAAGCATAATTGTTTAAGCACGGTAACAACTGATTCACCCCCCCCCTCTCAGTTGACCAACATCTCTCCCTAGTGGAGTCACCAATTTCTGTTATAGGAAAATTCCCTTGTGGATAAGTGAATATCCTCTTGGATTCTAGACCCCTACTACCAAGACAAAAAGATGCAAATGGACACTAACATCCCTTTAAATATAGTTAATCTAATCAAAATAAAGGGAGGAATAAAGTGTGATGTGCCTTGTTTCGAAGCTTGTCCTTGCTTAATCCAATCTGAACTTGATCTCCAAGATCATTGGCATTACGCGATACCTGCAATGCAATGGACAATGAAGAAAACAAAGACTTCCTACTCTACCAAGATTATTTTAAACCCAATTCATCCATAATAGACTAGCATATGCAATAATACACAAATTTTAAGGAAATAGGCCAAGCATATATTAATGAGAACATTAAAAAGACGCTTACAATCTATATATTTATTTGCATCAACCTATCCAACTCCTCCTCGTCCAACCCCTTGCTCGAAAGATCCACGATCAGAATGAAAATACTTTTGTTCATTATTCTCCTCCTCTTCACCATGAGAATGTCTCCCTTTATAGGCTTTGAGAGGATTTATCACCTTGGTTATATTTGGGATAAGATGAGGATATGACTCCATCAGTTGTGGCATTTCCCTTAGATGCATCCTAAAGCTTAGATTTGAGCCAAACCAACTCAAATCACTTCTAGTTTTCTGTAGAGAAAACGAGGATTTCTTCCCATTATTTTCTCAACCAATCGACGCTCCTTCAAAACGAGAAACAAAGCATTGCAATTCTCCCTTCTATATGGACAAAGAGCGCTAGCGCTCCCTGCATATGAGCATGGAAGCATTGATTTTCCAAACAATTATCAAGATGACCAATTCTCAAGGAAAAACGTTTTGTTTATTCTGTCAAATGATGTGGTTTCTCCATCCAACATGTTCTATATTATATATCAAGTGTTTCCATGGTGTCATTTGCAATGCGACATATGTAGAATGAAAATGCGACATTTACAACACTTGTGAAAAAGTGTTGTATTATCTCTAGGCCGAACCTAGTTGTAAATGTAAATGAAAATGTACTTAAGCTGGTGAATTGTTTGATATCATTTTTGTATGCACCTTTCATAGCATAGTGTGTGCATGTACTGCGCAATAAAATGATGAAGTGTGCACATTCTAGGATACTGCACACAACAACTTAAGTGTCCATGATGTTGAGGCCAGAGAGCCTTTGTGTATATGATGTGTTTTATAGGTTCGTGAGCTAGTTATTATAAGCTAGGATGCTTATGTTTTGAATTAGGCCAAAGAGCCTAGATGTTAGAGGCCAGTGCGCCTATTTTTGTATATGTCTCATCATTAATATAAAATGCATCGATGCGTGTAGACCGACCATGATAAAAGAGTACGGGGGACTAAACTCCACTAGTTAGCAAAAGGGTGGGGGATAAAAATTAATATAGGGAGCTTAAGCCAAAAAGGAATATTACATTAATATTTATTTAAATTATAAAGTATAAATAATTATTTTATCCTAAGTCCTAAGGTTGAGGACAAGTGGGCCAAAGTAGCTCCCAACATGAAGTGTCAAGTTGGGAACATGCATACATATTTTTAGGACTTAGTTCATTTTCCCATTCATTCCTTCCATCATTCAGTCATCCATTGAGCCATAACATGAGAATTCACTCACTCAGCTAGACAGCGACACACCGAGGGTTCTTCCAAGAGAACACCAACAAAGCCCTAGCTACTAGCCCTTTCGACAAGACCTGCGAAGCAGATGCAGTCTCACCTGAAGCAGCTAAGAGGGGGGTTGTAGGACAGAGATTTCTACAACCAGGGGAATGTCAAGAGGATCAACTCAATATGCATCTAAAATTCATCAAGGTAGATCTATCATGTGTAGCTATAGATATGATCTAACACAACAATGCAAATAACAATATAACAATGTCAAAGATCAAAGAAACAATCACAGAAAATGAAAGATATACGTGGTTCACCCTCTCTCTAGGGATACGTACACAGAACTGTGATTATGATTTATTAAGGTAAAGCATACAGTTCTTGTCTGAGCTCTCAGCTAGCATATCTTCTTTCTTCTCTCTCTCTTCCTCTCCCCCTTCCTGCACACCCAACTATGGGATTTGATCTTTGCACCCAGCTGAAGATCTTACAATACCAGAAGGCTCCCTCTCTCAGCACTTCTCTCTCTCTATACAATAATCTCTCACACAACAATAGAGATAGAACAACAATGACATACCAATACCCAATGACCAACCCAACCTAGGTCCTCTCAACCTTTATTTATATCTTACAATACTGCAATGACAACCTTAGGCTGAAACCTAGGTGACAAAACCCTAAATACAAAAACCCTAGGTGTCTAAAACCCTAGGTCAACTTGACTCACTTTTTCCATTCTTTGCCAGCCTATTCTTCCTTCCTTCTCGTGTAGTGCTCCAAAGCATCCAACGGTGGATTTTTTTCGCTTGCTGAGTTGTCCTTGATCCATCTTCCTTACCGATCTGTCATCCTTGATCTCCTCATCCACTGGCTTGTGTTTCTGCACTTCACTCCATATTTTCTTCTCTTCTTCTCACTTCAACCCAGTGACAGTCACTGTGTCTCCCGTGAAGCTTGCTTTTTACATTTTCTTCCTTGTTCCTCTCTCCCTTCCATAACCAAGGGCCAAAAGGCCCCCAACACTCACCTGTGACTCATCCTGAGGCACTTCATATTTGATCCTTCTATTTAGCTTCGACTTTGGACTGCGCAGTGCAACCCTTACTTTCTGCTTTGTGCCTCCTTTCCCTCCTTATGCAGACTGTCTTTTCTGTGTCTGGTACCTAGTTTCAACTGCACCTGGTACTTAGACCCTTGTCCTCATGTTTTTACTTAGAGTTGTGAGGTAGCTGGTTGTCATAATACAACTTTAGTCGACTCCCATTCACCAATCCTTCCTTCCATTCTCCATTCAATGTCTTGAGCTGTGCAACTCCTCCTTCTGTAACATAGGAGATCTCATATGGTCCAAGCCAATGCATTCTGAACTTCCTAGGATGTTTTATAAACTTACTGTCATACATCAACACTAAGTCACCTTGCTTGAATTCCTTCTTCTTGATGTGTCTGTCATGATATGCCTTCTCTCATTCCTTCTAAACGTGCTGATGGAACCCGACAATGAATCTGTCTTCTTCCAGTTCAACCAACTATGCAAGCCTCTCGTGAACAATGCCAGTGCCATCCATGTCTGTAAACGCAACAATTCTTAAGCTTGGGACCAAATATTCCATCAGGACAACAACTTCAAGATCGTAAACCAACTTAAAAGGGGTCTGCATTGTTAATTTCTTGCAAGTGGTTCTATAGACCCAGAGTACTGCAAGTACTCTTAAATCCCAGTCATCCCTATTCACATTGCAAATTTTTGTCAATGCTGCCTCCAAAATCTTGTTGAATGCTTCAACTGTTCCATTTTCTTGTGGATGGTAAGGTGTACTCTTTTGATGGTGGACTGCAAATTCTTCAGTCAGGGCTTCCACCGTCTTATTGATGAAGTGTGTTCCTTGATCCCTCATAAGGATCTTGGGGCATCCAAATCTAGTTATTATGTCATCAAATATAAACCACGCATCTTTAGTTTCACTACAGTCCTTGATTTCTTTGGCTTCGACCCATCTGGTTAAGTATTCAGTCGTAGTAATTATGTACCTTGCTCCTGTGCTCTTTCTTGGTGGGTTTCTAGGTCCCACGAAGTAGATGGCCCATTTTTGAAATGATTGTAGGGGCATCTGCGGTGCTAATGGAATTTCATCTCTTTGAGATGGTTTTCCAACTCGCTGGCATGCATCACATGCTTTGGCATAATCTTTAGCATCTCTGTGTAAGGTAGGCCACCAAAGGCCATCTCCCAGAACCTTTTTCACTGTTGATTTTTCTGCATAATGTCCTCCCGCGATGCCTTCATAAGCTTCTACGAGGATCAGTGGGCGCACTGCCTCCATCACACATCTCCTTAGTATCTCATCAGGTCCCATCTTGTATAGATGACCAACGATTAGTGAAAAGTCGGCAACGCGCACCACTAGTTGTTTCTTCTGGGGAATTGTATACTCACTTGGTGCCATTCCTGTTGACAGGAACTGGATGATGTCCACAAAGTGGTCATCAATCTTGCTAATGGAGAGAAACTGTGCATTCAGGAGTGTATCCTCTAAGATGGTGGGTTCTTCACCATGTTCCATCCTTGACAAGTGGTCAGGGCCCTTGTTCATTCTTCATGGTTTAACTATAATTTCAAAGTCATATTCTTGAAACAACAGAATCCATCTGCATATTCACCCCCCCAACACTGGCTTGTTGACTAGGTACTTCAGCATCGAGTGATCTGTGAACATTTTAAAGTGCCCTCCCAACAAGTAGTGGTGGAAATTTTGCAACGCATACACCATGGCTAATCCTTCTCTCTCTGTGGTGGTGTAATTAATTTCAGATGTAGATAGCTTCCTACTGATAAATGATAATGGATGGTCGATATCCCCTTCTCCAGGTTGTGCCAGTACTACTCCCAGTGCAATAGAAGATGCATCGACATGTACATGAAACTCCTTGTTCCAATCTGGAAAAACCAGAATGGGCACAGTGACCATCTTCTGTTTCAGTGTGTCGAAGCTCTGCTGGCATTCGTCTGTCCATCCAAACTGACAGTCCTTCTTCAAAAGCTTCTCCATCAGTGCTGTGATTTGGGCATAGCCTTTAATAAATTTTCTATAATAGTCAGTATTTCCTAGCGCAGTGCGTAGTTGTTTGACCGAAGTAGGTGGTGGCAAATCAACAATAATTTGAATTTTTGATGGATCAATGAGAAATCCTTGCTTGCATACAAGATGGCCTAATAGTACTCCAAATGATGAGAAGAAGATGCACTTATTCAAATTTAAATCAATTTGGCACTCCCTACATTTATCCAGCATTAGCCTTAGACATTCAATATGGTTTTTCAACAAACTAAACACAGTCTAGTCATCAAAATATGCTTCTAAAAATTTATGCAGAAATTCTTTGAACGCTTCGACCACCACCTTCGAAAAGTTGGTTGGGTCATTCTTCAGTCCAAATGGCATTACTGTATATTGGTAGGATCCCCATTTAGTGGAAAATGTGGTCTTGTGGTGGTCCTCCTTGGCGATCCAGATCTGATGGTATCCTGAAAAGCCATCTGTAAAAGAATATACCTCCTGGCCTCCCACATTGTCTAATACTTCATCAGTGAATGGTGTAGGGAAAGGGTCATGTAGATAGGCATCATTCAATTTCCTGAGGTCCACACATATCCTGATTTTTCCTGTCTTCTTGTCTTGTGCTACCATAGGGCTGATCCACTCCAACTCTTCGACAAGTTCAATAATCCCTGCTTCCAACATTCTGTCGAGCTCAATCTTTACTTTTTCCTTGTATTTCGGGTTCAATATATAGGGTCTTTTCTTGAATGGCTTCACATTTGGTTTCAAAGGTATTCTCATCTCTCCCATAGGTCATTTGATACCCTTCATATTAGTGAACTTGGTCGGGAACAAGTCCTGATATTCGTGCAACAACTTTGTAATATTATCAATGGTAGCAACATCCTAGTAATCTCCGACATTGGCAAGATTTTGTGTTTCTTCTATTCCAATGTTGACCTTTTTTATCTTGATGGGCTGCCCAATAAATGGTAGCTCAAATCCTGGTACTTCCACATCTCTTTGGCCTTCTATCTCAATGATGTTTACCTTCCTGGGATCATCATCGTTGTCGGCATTGATGTTGTAGCAACTCTGCAATTTTTGGAGAGGCGCAATCCATTCATCCTCTTCTTGTTCCATAGGGAGGCTAGATGTCTCTTCAAATACCTTTTGTCTCACAATCTGTAATGCTCGGTCTACTGAAGGATATTCACTTTCAAATAAAAAGGTGGTTACAAAATTCTGAATCATACCTGCCCAATCTGTAGTGATGAGGCAAAGCTTCGCTTGAAGGTACCAGTTGATAGGAGTCGTTTCCAACATGTTAATGAATATGTTCACCCATTGTTCTCGAGGGATGTCACTCCATGCCTCTTCACAGCTTCACACATGGTCCTTTGGGAAGCTTCAACCTGTGTACCTTACTTCGCATCCTTTGACTTATGCCAAGAACCACGCTGTCATCAAAGTTCGACATTGTGCCTAGTCGGTAATATTGATTTTATGCATTCCCCACCATCTTGCTGGTGTGGCTTTCATGGCCTCATCCATTTCCAACTACCTCTGTTGTGTTGGTACATTTTTTTCAAAATATGATAGGAAGGATTCTAAAGGATTCAACCCATAAAATGTAGGTAAGTTACTCACTATTGTGTCGATCCAACAAACTTCTCTGGTTAATATGGCACATCTTTTGGTAGATAATTCATATATATGGTTCTGCTAGTTCTCCAATGCTTCTTTTGAATATGATGAACACACGTTGTCACTTTGCCAGCTCATATTCCCATCAGTGGTAGGATTGATGTAATCTTGTTGTCTGGTTGTTAGTTTATAGATGTTTTCCAGCTCGTACGCATGGTCTTCTTCTCTGATAGGATCTGTGTATCGAGGACCCTCATTTGGATCTAAAGGTGCAATGACCCAAAGGCCGTATCTTTCAAATGTCATACACCTTTTCTTTAGATCAAAAACAATGGAATTTTTGAATGCCCAATCAATTCCTAACAATGCAGGGTAAGGGCAGTTGTCATCAACAATTTCAATTACCTCAAAATATACAAAGGTTCTAACTCTGTCAATGTCCACAGGGACATGTTCCAACCATCCAAATGGGCCGACAACTTGCTGATTAGCCATGCGAAGCTTGATAGTTGAATAGATCAACATCGGTTATCCCATTAGTGCCTAGGTTTGCTTTGTCATGACATTGAGCTCTGACCCTAAGTTGAGGACCACATAGTCTATATCATACTCTCCAATCTGAGCATTCAAGTGTAATTCTTTATTTGTCTTTCTCTTCTTACCAATTAGGTGTACTACCCTATTCAGTGAGGGATCTATCTTTTCTAACTTATACTACTTAACTAGATTTTGCAGTTCTTTTATAGCTTTCCCATCTTTAAGCAGTTCTATAAACATATATAAGAAACTAACAAGTTTACTTACCTCTTTTCCCTCTTTGGGCGAGGCAGACTGATCGAATGTGTACGACATTCCATATTCTCTTATTTCTGGTTGTGTTTTTGAAGAAGACCCTTGGTCTACTTTGAATTCTTTCCTTGCTTCTTCAAAGATTTTCCTTTCTTTCTTTGCATCAAATGCTTGAGTCCTCTTCGCAGCTTTCTTGATACCTGAGTCTTCTGCAATCTTTCCTTGGGTTACTCTATCCTCTTCTGTAACAACGCCTCCTTGAGTAATAACAATGACTCTAGGATCTTCTACATGATGTTCAACATATATTAATTGTACTTGTGGGTTTTGCTAAGGTCCTCATCTCTCCTGAAGCTTCGCTAGCAATACAGGATAGTCCTCAATGACATGCTCGAAGGAGTTGCAATAACTACAAGTGGTACAAGGGTTATGATAGTCCCTTTCTAGATGTCCTAGCTGAGCAAAATTATAACATATTATTTTTCCTCAGCCTCATCCCATACCACCTCCTCATCCTCATCCTCTGAATCCACCGCAAAGATTGAAGTTTCCTCTTCCCAAGGAGTTATACTATGCATTGTTTCCTTCTTGATGTACTTCGCCTGGGATCTTGTATATGTCTCTTGATCTTTCATGCATGAGATCATAAGCTTTGCAATATCTGTCATCATGCTCTACTGAGTTACAAATTGTGAAATGAAATTTTGTGGGTGTCTGAATGTATTTTTGCATGTGATATCACTCACCAGGGTGATGTCGATTTCTGCATACTTCGCACTAGGGTAATGTGACTTTCTTCAAAGGGATCAGATCTCTGGAAGCCAGATATTCGTGAAACAAGGGACAATTCTCCTTGTCATGGCCTTATGATTTTCATCTGATACACCAGATGTATTTCCTTTTGTATTTTCCCTTATCCTTTTTCGTGTCCTCAACCTGCAAAGACAAACTAGTTAATTGACTCATGATTTGGCTCATACCTGAGATGGATTCTCCCATGGGGGTTGATTCAAGCTTCATGGTGATCTCCAAATCTTATGCTTGTGAAGAAATCTTCTACTGCATCAGTGGAACTCTGATATGTGGTAAAATAGCAGTGATAAACCATTCTTTGTTCTGCTTGTCTGGGATCTTGAAGGTCAATCAGCCTATTAGGGTCTTGAATCTCTGATTGAACTCCCAAATAGGTTCGGCTACCTTCTTTTTGATCTCATTTATATTTGTAATACATTGTGATTCCAACTTAGGTTTTTTAAACTCTGCAATCAGTGTGTTCTTTATCTCATTCAGTGGCTTAGGCTGCACAAGTCCTTGGACAAGCTTCATGTACCAGCTCAGCGTGTAATCCCTCAGTGTAGTGCTAAACTGGTTTCTTTTAACAGCTTCATCGATGATGTTTTTAATGTTCCATATGGCCTCACATAGGAACTAGTGTTGATTAGGGTATTCAGATACAACTCCTCTAAAGATAGGGAGTATCATCTCATCTTCCATGGGGTTGCCTATGTTTCCTGTCTGAGTAGATGTTGAACTACTAGTAACAGTACTCTGCAGACTCTAGTGATTTAGAATATTATGATTACTTAACGTTTCTAAAACAACAAGAGGATTGATATTACTTACTTCAGTAGCCTACGCAGTTCCTGAGGTTTCTGGCTCGTTTTGGCAAAGTTCTCCAACTTCTTCTTCTCCTACCCTAGTGGGTTCTGAGTGCTCTTCATCTATCAGATCTGCCTCTTCTCCACTGTAGAAACCCTCTTCCCCTTCTTTTTGCTTAAACAAGTTCTCAAGGTGGACCCCTCTAAATACTCTTCCATTGTGCATATGTCCAACTTCTGTGTCATTGTCACTGTTTGAATTTATGAACATTATCCTTTTCAGATCCAACCAGTCTACTATATATTCAAGATGTCATTTTCATGCAAGAGCATCTTGATTCTTAACTTCAAAAAATGCAAGAACCTTCCCCTGGGTCCTTTGAAAAAGTATCTCTTGGCTTGGCTATAGGATTCTACTCTATCAACAACGAACTCTATGATATACCCTCCGATGGTATTATCAAACCAGTGATCTACGACTCAGGATAGGGCGTTATCAACTCTCTTGAACTTCTGGATCAACGCCGACATCCAAACCACAGAAGATCTAGATCTGATCTTGAACTATGTATCTGCTAACCTAGCCAACCACTTGTGTAGCTCCTGATGGATTCCTCCAAAGAAGATCTTGTGAATGTCGGTGAAGATGTATCCTTGTAGCCAATCTTCAGTACTCAGCTTAGGGTTCTTGTTCTGGGCTTCAGCGAAGTCCCTCTCTTATACCTCTATCTAATTTTGAATCTCTGTCTTCAATGGGAACCACCTTGACATTACCTTACACAGATTCTAGTCCCGATAACAGAACCATTTGTTGGCACAGGGGCAGACCCAGGGTTCTTCCAAGAGCACACCAACAAATCTCTGGCTACTGGCCCTTTCGACAACACCTACGAAGCAGATGCAGTCTCACCTGAAGTAGCTAAGAGGGGGGTTGTAGGACAAAGATGTCTACAACCAGGGAAATATCAAGTGGATCAACTCAATATGCATCTAACATTCATCAATCTAGATCTATCTTGTGCAGCTATAGATCTGATCTAACACGACAATGCAAATAACAGTATAACAGTGACAGAGATCAAAGCAACAATCACACACAATGCAAGATATATGTGGTTCATGTTGGTTGTGGAGCTTGATCATGTTTCTAATTCAGAGGTCCTTTCTTTCAGACGTGTTTATACCTCATCAAGACATTACACCCCAGAAGTATGTACACTCTTCCACACAGGGGAGTTCAGAGGGGGGTACCCCCTCTACGGGGCATTGGGGGCCTATACCCCCGGCTGGGGGGTTCAGAGGGTGAAGCCCCCGAAGGAAAAATTGCCTTGTAAATGTATATTGTAATTTCATTGTAAATCTGGACCGTTCATTATAAGGTCGCAGATCTAACGGTAGAAATTATTTTAGGGTTTTTTCCCCTAGAAGGCAACCCACTGTTATGAGGGAAATGTATTGTGGCTATGCATTATGGCGAGTATTGTATTATGAGAGAGGAGACTATGAGAGAAAGAGGAGGAAGTTACATTGGGTTTTGTTGTAGGTTGTATCCCTTCATTTGCTGGATAATAATAAAGGAAGGACCTGGTAATTTCTCTGGTCGATGTAGCCCACACTGGGTGAACCACACAAATTTATGTCTCTCTTGTATTGTGTATCTTCTGTGTTTTGTTTCCTCATTTTTTTTATTTTATTGCTCCATGGTCCTATTTTTCTAACAACTGGTATCAAAGCGAAAGGTAACTCGTAGGAAAAGAGGGTTCCTAGTTCGAGTGGGAGCAATGTCGAAAGATGGAAAGTTTAGGGTTGAGAAATTTAATG